>JAWQFJ010001003.1:5000-7500 GCA_034096865.1 Theodoxus fluviatilis
CCATTCATTCATTCATTGAAAGTTCTAACATTAGCATAAAAGAAATCAAAACTATTTAAAGGTAGCTGTTCCAAATTTTCTTTTGCAGGCATACTTTGCTTTGTGCAACTGCATTGCGCTAAATTAATGCTAATTAGAGAAAAAGCTGGACTCTTTAAAGGGGGGCTAAACTTAATCCGTTAATTCCAAAGAGTCTATTCTTTAATTCAGAGTGAAAGTTCAGAAAGTCAGCAATTTTCAAGCAAGGACTCGAGGCCACTTCACGGAGCCTGTCAGCAGTCCGAGAAGTCTGCGACTTAAACTTATACCTGTCGCTCTGTGTTGTGCATGCTGGTGAATGAAATGGTTGGCTTTAAGTGCTGCTTGATCTACCATAAACGCATCTGCTCCCTACTTTAATCGGGCGTGTATCTAAATAGCTCTTGTACAGGGCCCAAGAACAGTATTCTGTATGCGTTGTCCAGCTTAATTAAGTTAATGCGACACACCTGTATCTCATTTTATCGTGGCAACTCGAAAAGTCTACCAATAAATCTGAATAATGAACTGTGAGAGACGAAAAGCTCTTGCGTTGAAGGCACACGATAAACCAATGCCGATTCGTCAGGTGATTAAGTGTTACATTAACAAATGGGAGTCAGTTGGCGCATGCATAAATGTATGAATCAAAATCTTTGGAAACGAAAACGTAAGTTGTATCATTTCGTTTTTTCTGATGTTTGACAATGTACAACCGTATGAAGCACAGAAGGTTCATCCACGGTGAATTACTAGACCAGGCTTCGCGGTAGTCTCTGAACTACGGGTGATCTTGCCAGATAAACATCATTTAACATAATGAGATAATCGTGTGCAGCCTGACATTTTTATGTGATTTCTAAAACGGTTGTGGCAATGGCTGTTAGACAAGCCAGAGATCCATGTTAACTTACAGCTGACGCTTCGTGAACACGGAATCTACAGTTTACCAGATGGCGCCTACCGCGAACTAAAAGTCTTCGTCCTAAACTGTTTAGAGATACAGCCATTTCGGGAACCACCCGAAGGACAAAACTAATACGTGAATATTCCTACTTCCTGAAACGTTCCTCTGTGGGTTGGGAGTGAAGATATACCCACCGCGTCTCCCTACGCGATTTGTGAAAGGCAATTGACTGAGGAACTCGAAACTCGCATTTGTTGAAATCCTCCGGAAACTAATTTGAAATGGACGTACCCCTGCTTAACACGGGAGGTCAAAGATTGGTGAATGAAATGGCATGAGCAGTTGCAGGACCTATAAAAGATGTCCTTATTCACAATTAGGAAATGTGTTCACGAGGAAACAAAGAAAAGCTGCCTGCCCTCAACCAAAACTAGCCAATGAGCAAGGAAGCATGTGACCGGCTCACTCAGCCAGGAAAAGAGAAAAATGGAGACAGTGAGAGGGGGGGGGGGGGGGGGAGGGGGGGGGGGGGGCAAGAGGGGGGGGAAGAGACAGAGACACAAAGAGAAAGAACTGAAACTGAACTGACATGAAACGTTATTTGGTTAGGTCAAACCGGCACAATTACAAAAGCATAGTAAATGCGAGTATCGAGAAAGTCAGAGATAGAGAGAAAGAGAGAGACAGAGAGAAAGAGGGGGGCGGGGGGAGGACAGAGAGAAGAACAGACATCGGAGGGAGGACAGAGCCAGAAAGACAGACACAGAGAAAGATATCGAAAGATGGGTGGGGGGTGGGGTGGGGGGTGGGGATGGGTGAGAGTGGAGGGACGACAGAAACCGAGAGAAAGAGAGGCTGCGAAAGACACGATGTCCGAGAAAAAAGAGAGAGAAAGGGGGGCGGGGGGGGGGGGGGGGGAAGGAGGAAAAGAGGGCAGATACAAAGACAGAAAAAGAGGGAAATGAGAAATACCAACAACAACAAAAAGAGAAAAGGAGTAATGGACGACCGCGAGATTGACGGAGAGACAGACAACAGACAGACGAATGAATCAGTGCGATGGGCAGAAAAAAGGATGGCGGACAGTTGAACAGGAGAGCGGATACGGATAGTAATTTTGGAACTACAAAATATTAAAATGTGCAGATATAATACACTGAAAGGAAACAAATTCAACTCCGAGGGTCACAAGGAAAACTGAGACAAGAACAAGGAGAATCTAGAGAAAGTGATGACAAGGAGCGAAGGGTCATTATGTATTGTCCCTGTGTTGCCAACGGGTGAGCGTTAAGGTGGAGGAGGGGTGAGAGTGGGGTGGGGTGGGGGTGGGGGAGGTATACAGGAACACGTGTTCAGTGCTATTCGCTATGTCCCGAAATCTCCGCCCCTTTTTGCAAACATCTTCCTCCGCACCTCCCCCCGCCCCACTCCCCCCATCCTCCACCCCCCACCTCTTTTTCTCCTTTTCTCTTTGATCTTTGACATGGGGCGGTCGGGCACGTAGAACGTAATGGATAGTGGTGGTTTTCTTGATTCCTTCACGTAACGTGTGTCTTTCTTTCTTCACCTCCTCAG
>JAWQFJ010001003.1:12500-15000 GCA_034096865.1 Theodoxus fluviatilis
ACTCTGTCTTTTACCTAGCTGCCAGTGTATTACTTTGAATACATTGTACTTCTTTTCTCTTCCATTTCGACGTGTACAAATGGGAGTCCCAGAGCTTGCAGTAAACATCCAACCTCTACAACTTGACTTAGTAGTTAGTTCTTCCGCCTCGAAACGTTGACCCATGATGTCCGTCGATTACCGTACATTTCAAACTGCAAGGTGCTTTTTTATTCTGAGGCGCACCACTTACCCCCTTCCCCCCCCCGCATCCCCCTGCATCCCCACACCACCACCCCGCACCCCCCATACCCCCCCCCCCCCAACCCCACCCAACCCCACCGGCATCCCTCTATTTTAAGCCTATTTCAACCACGCATACAGCGCATCGAAATATAAGGTGCGTGTCAGCGTGCGTCCTTAGCAACAACAATACCCGTACTGTGGACTGTCAACAGCGGAAACTTATCGTCTTTGTCGTCCACGCGTGGAAATGAATTGTCAGAATTACAGTCCGTGATCTTTAAAATGCACAAAAAATGTATACAAATATCAACTAGGTACGAGCAGCACGAGGTAAGTGATGTGAATTTCTGCCTCGAGCTTGAGTATTGCGACCACGGCTACGGCGCTTCCAAGGTGTAAGGTGAAGGGGTCACAGTCGAGGAGGAGAGAAAAAAACTGCCTTATAGTCTGTAATGTACGGTAGTTGTGGAAAAATCCGAATGGAAATCCAGACTTTTGACTTCTGCGCGCACTGTGTGACCAATCCACATCTCCACGCTATTTCAGCACCGGCGAGAGATGCATCAAAGCCTGCCACTCTGACGTTTCTGCCCGTGGTTTCCCAGAACACATTAGTCTTTGGCAAGGAGACCGTGAAGTGTCGAGACTGTTGCGAATTAAGCTTTCTTTGTTACCTCCCTGGAGTGATCAACTTCGCGCAAGCTCTCCTCATCCATATTCATGAGAAAGCTTCATCTACATGGGATTCCGCTCAGATTATGAATCAGTGAAAACCAAGTGTCCCTATGGGAGTTCGTGCCTTCCTTTTTTAAAATCTGCTAACAGACATCTATGATTTCTGTTACGTTGTATCACACAGTGGCATGCGGTAACGGTGATGTGGCTAAGATTGAAGGCAAAAGCAGTTTGTCTTACGGCACTGGATATGAACAGGCTTGGAGCAAGTATACCGTTTGTCTTTGGGGTCAATTTTTGAATTGGCTTTATTTCTGTGTTTCTAGAAAAGCTGCTGCCTGGTTGTATCTTCTGCATCTTGACTAAGAAAGAGTTATTTGAGTGAGTCAATGCCATAGTTTGTTTCTGCTCCCTTCAAATCTTTTATAAGTTTTTGTCAGCATGATGAAGCGTTTCCTTGTGCTTTTAAAAATTCTAATTCTTGTCCAAATGTGCCTGTGTGTTCGTTTGACTGCTTGACCCCCCATCAGCATGTCTGACTGCCTGTCCCCCCCCCCCCAGCATGTCTCCCCCCCCCCCCCATCAGCATGTCTGACTACCTGTCCCACCCACCCCCAGCATGTCCCCCCCCCCCCTATCAGCATGTCTGACTGCCTGTCCTCCCCCCCCCCCCAGCATGTCTCCCCCCCCCATCAGCATGTCTGACTGCCTGTCCCCCCCAGCATGTCCCCCCCCCCCCCATCAGCATGTCTGACTGCCTGTCCCCCCCCTCCCAGCATGCCCCCCCCATCAGCATGTCTGACTGCCTTTGCCCCCCCCCCCCCCAGCATGTCCCCCCCATCAGCATGTCTGACTGCCTGTCCCCCCCCCCCCCAGCATGTCTGACTGCCTGTCCCCCCCCCCCAGCATGTCTCCCCCCCATCAGCATGTCTGACTGCCTGTCCCCCCCCCCCTATCAGCATGTCTGACTGCCTGTCCCCCCCCCCCCCCAGCATGTCCCCCCCCCCATCAGCATGTCTGACTGCCTAGTCCTCCCTCCCCCCCCCCCCTCAGCATGTCTGACTGCCTAGTTCCACCCCCCCCCCCCCCCCCTCAGCATGTCTGACTGCCTGGCTGCTTATCTTGTTAATGTACACTGTACTTTTGCTGATTAGGTAGATCGGGTTGAAGTGTATCAGAGTGGAGTTCAGTGCGGTGGAGTGTGATGGGATGCGGTGGGATGGAATCCAGTGGAACAGAGAAGGATACAGTAGAACAAAGAAGGATGCAGTGGAACAGAGATGGATATTGTGGAACAGAGAAGGATGCAATGGAACAGAGATGGATAAAGTGGAACAGAGAAGAATACAGTGGAGCAGAGAAGGATACAATGGAACAGAGCAGGATGCAGTGGAACAGAAATGGATATAGTGGAACAGAGAAGAATACAGTGGAACAGAGAAGGATACAGTGGAACATAGAATACAGTTGGACTGGAGGAGACGGGTGAGCTGAAGGAAGCCATCAACACCTGGAGGTGGAAAAGCCAAACGGTGGAGGAACCAAACGAAGAAGACAGATGGAAGCAGAAAGCTTGGGATACCATCTCTTCCAAGCGAAC
>JAWQFJ010001003.1:27500-35000 GCA_034096865.1 Theodoxus fluviatilis
GAACGTTCTCGTTAAATACCTGGCTGGTTTTGGGGAATGTGATGGTGTGATGACAGTCTTCGTCTGAATGAACAATGTGCCCGGATGCGATGTTGACCCCAGTTGGCCTTTGTGACCACGGAGGAGAAAACATGACATGATGGATGAGGATTTACTGCCTGTCAGTCTTTGTAGGTTATGTAAGGCTATTGACCATTCAACTCACTGGTGTCGACTGAAGCATGAGGAAGTCAACACTCTCTCTTTCCCTCGACTTCCACCTTGATACGAAGTGCTTAAGATTACAGAGGTCGTCACTTGAAAAAGTGCTCCCCTATCGCCATCTACATGTATGTGTCTCTATTGTAGACTGCCAAGTTACCGGTGGCTTCAGGGGCATCAATGACCCGTTGCTTAGTAACGACAGACGCCCGGAACCCTGCTTGCCACTCCACCATATACTGCCCCTCAGGTCCCAGACAATTCAACATGCTGCGGGTGAGTTACCTCCCTTTTTTTCACTCTGTTGCGTTTCTAAAAATCATTTGGTTGTTGTTGTTTTTTAAGTCGTGAAAGCAAGGGGGCGATGAAGCTGATTTGAGCTATGATGAAGTGAAATTGGGGGAAAGACTGAAAGCTTGTCACAGCTTTTCTTTTGTTTGAGGAACAAGGAACCATGGTAAAGGACAATATCCACTGACACTGCTTCAATGCATTCTCTCTCGCTCTGTCTCTCTCTTTCTATGTCTCTCTATGTCTCTCTCTCTCTCTCTCTCTGTCCCTGTCTCTGTCTCTGACTCTCTCTATCTGTGTGTGTGTGTGTGGGGGGGGGGGGGGGGGGGGGAGGGGGGGTGTGCACGTGCGCGTGTTTGTGTGTGTGTGTGTATGTATATGTGTTTGCGTGTGAATGTGTGTATGTATCCGCGTGTGTTTGCCTCCGTGTGTGTGAGTGTGTGCGTGTGTGTGTGTGTGTGTGTGTGTGTGTGTGTGTGTGTGTGTTTGTGTGTCAGTCTGTCTGTCTTTCTGCCTGTCTGCCTGCCTGCCTGTCTGCCTGCCTGTCTGCCTGCCTGTCTGCCTGCCTGCCTGCCTGCATGCCTGCCTGCCTGCCTGCTTGCCTGCCTGCCTGCCTGCCTACCTGTCTACCTGTTTGCCTGCCTACCTGTCTGCCTGTCTGTCTGTCTGTCTGTCTGTCTGTCTGTCTGTCTGTCTGTCTGTCTGTCTGTCTGTCTGTCTGTCTGTCTGTCTGTCTATCTGTCTGTCTATCTGTCTGTCATTGTGTGTGCGCGTGTGTGTGTGTGTGTGTGTGTGTGTGTGTGTGTGTGTGTGTCTGTCTTTCTGTCTGCCTGTCTGTGCTTCTCCCATCTTACTCCGCCTCCCTCCCTTCTCTCCCTCAGGTGCTGATAGAGTGTATGCATATTTGTGTGTGTGCATGTGTCTGCGAATGTGTACGCATGTGCATGCATATTTGTGTGCGCACGTTCATGTATGCCAATTACCAATATACCAGTGCCGTGCTGAACATAAATCTCACGCCGTCTCCTTGGAAAATTCTGTATCGTGACACTAGCAAAAAATCTCTCATTTGTCAAGATGTCTAATCATCGGTGTCGCAACATATTTACTTCGTCATTGAGTGTTCCTGCCTGCATGGAGAACGTAGATGCCCGCGTTAGACTTGGCGTGTTAAAAGCCCTCTGTCATTTACTGGCCCAAACAAAGAAGATGCCTAACGAAGGGACAACAGTCGCTGAAGTGGGTGGTTAGAATTCGTAAGTGCTTCATTGTCTCTGTCAAATATTCTACTCTCTCGCTAATGTTGGAGTTCAGCGGGGGAAAAGTGTTTTTTTAATATAGTCGATAGTTTTCGCTGACATTTCATCTCTATCTTTGTTTATTTCTCTATCTCTTTCTCTCTTTCTCTTCATCTCTCTCTCTCCGTCTCGCTCCATCTCTCTCTCCGTCTCTCTCTCTCTCTCTCTCTCTCTCTCTCTCTCTCTCTCTCTCTCTCTCTTTCTTTGCCTCTCTCTGTGTCTCTGTCTCTCTGTTTCTCTGTCTCTCTGTCTCTCTCTGTCTCTCTCTCAGTCTATCTCTCTCTCTCTCCTGTCTCTTTCTCCCCTTTTCTCTCTCTCTCACTCTCTCTGTCTCTCTTTTTCTCTCTCTCTCTCTCTTTCTCTCTCTCTCTGTATTTCTTTTTCTCTTTTCTCTCTTGGACCTGCAAGCACAAACATACTGTGTAGATTTTTCATTCATAACAGTCTCATCCAATTTACACCAACATCAACACCACACCATCACCACCACCTCTCTCCAGGTTCCACCCCCTCCTGCCATTCACCCCTTCAACACTTCACCCATGCCTCACATCCAAGATTCGTCTCCCCACCGCACCCCTCACCCAACTCCCTCTCTCTCTCTCTCTCTCTCTCTCTCACGCACACACACACACACACACACACACACACACACACACACACACACACACACACACCTCATCTCTTTCTTATTCTTCTCTACCCATATCCCTATCCCATCTCAATCTTTTATATCCACCCACCCATCCACCTCACCCACCCACTCACCTTACCCATTCGCACTCATTCTTTCCCCACCCCCTTCCCAACCCTTTCCCTATCCCTATCCCCCCACCCTGTATCTTTATCCCGTTTCTACTCCTACCTCCCTTTCACCCAGAAAACCGCCAACGTATTATATCTTTCATATCCCATCCTCGATTCCCTCTGTCTACCCCACCTCCCTCAACCCAACATCCCCTCCCCCCTTCCCTCTGCCCATTTCTCATACGTTCCATCCCTCCCATCCACCCCACTTCTACCATGATCGTCTTTATCACCTCATCTCATGCTATGCAATCCCATCTTCATCCCCCAATCCCATCCTCACCCTTATGCCACCCCATTCACACCATGTGTTCCCCCTACCTCTACCCCCTTCCCATCCCGTGTCCCTCACTTCCTTCTCACCTCTGACCCCCCCGCCGCAGTCTGGGATCTATTTCTGGTCCCAGGACAGCCGAAGGGGCAGGTTGGAAGGAGATTTTTCTCTGATTGCTCACACTCGTCGTGGAGCTGATCAATCCTGGGGCTCCATTCTAATGGACTCTCCACAGAGGGCCGCTCCACGGTGTGGCTGGTCACTGTCTAATGCCATTACTTCCAGAGTGATCTTTCCCTGTTGCGACCCTTGCTCCATAGGGGGCGCCAGGCGAAGTGCTGTGGCCTGACGGGATTGCTCCAGGCAGAGTGATCTTTTCCTGCGGCCAGGGAACGCTCCTTCCCTCTGTTCTTCCGTCTGTTCGTCTGTCAGTAACTGTCTCTGTCAGTGACTGTCTCTGTCAGTGTGTGTACTGTCTCTGTCAGTGTGTGTACTGTCTCTGTCAGAGTGTGTACTGTCTCTGTCAGTGTGCGTGTACTGTCTGTATCAGTGTGTGTACTGTCTGTCTCTGTCAAAGTGTGTACTGCCTGTCTCTGTCAGAGTGTGTACTATCTGTCTCTGTCTGAGTGTGTACTGTCTCTCTGTCAGTGTGTGTACTATCTGTCTCTGTCTGAGAGTGTACTGTCTCTCTGTCAGTGTGTGCACTGTCTCTGTCAGTGTATACTTTGTCCCTGTCAGTGTGCGTACTGTCTCTGTTAGTGTGTGTACTGTCTATTTCTGTCAGAGTGTGTACTGTCTGTCTCTGTCAGTGTGTGTACTGTCTCTGTCAGTGTGTGTGTACTGTCTCTGTTAGTGTGTGTACTGTCTCTGTCAGTGTGTACACTGTCTCTCTCAGTGTGCGTACTGTCTGTCTCTGTCAGAGTGTGTACTGTCTGTCTCTGTCGGTGTCTGCACTGTCTCTGTCAGTGTGTACACTGTCTCTGTCAGTGTGCGTGTACGGTCTCTTTCAGTGTGTGTACTGTCTCCGTCAGTGTGTGTATTGACTGTCTCTGTCAGTGTGTGTACTGTCTGTCTCTGTCAGTGCATGCACTGTCTCTGTCAGTGTGCGTGTACTGTCTCTGTCAGTGTGTGTACTGTCTCTGTCAGAGTGTGCACTGTCTCTGTCAGTGTGTGTACTGTCTGTCTCTGTCAGTGTGTGTACTGTCTCTGTCAGTGTGTGTACTGTCTCTGTCAGTGTGTGTACTGTCTCTGTCAGTGTGCGTGTACTGTCTCTGTCAGTGAGTGCACTGTCTCTGTCAGTGTGTGTACTGTCTCCGTCAGTGTGTGTACTGTCTATCTCTGTCAGAGTGTGTACTGTCTGTCTCTGTCAGTGTGTGTACTGTCTCCGTCAGTGTGTGTACTGTCTCTGTCAGTGTGTGAACTGTCTCTGTCACTGTTTGTACTGTCTCTGTCAGAGTGTGCACTGTCTCTGTCAGTGTGCGTGTACTGTCTGTCAGTGTGTGTACTGTCTATCTCTGTCAGTATGTGTACTGTCTCTGTCAGTGTGTGTACTGTCTCTGTCAGTGTGTGTACTGTCTTTGTCAGTATGTGTACTGTCTCTGTCAGAGTGTGCACTGTCTCTGTCAGTGTGCGTGTACTTTCTCTGTCAGTGTGCGTGTACTATCTTTGTCAGTATGTGTACTGTCTGTCTCTGTCAGTGTGTGTACTGTCTCTGTCAGTATGTGTACTGTCTGTCTCTGTCAGTGTGTGTACTGTCTCGGTCAGTGTGTGTAATGTCTCTGTCAGTGTGTGTACTGTCTGTCTCTATCAGTGCGTGTACTGCCTCTGTCAGAGTGTGTACTGTCTCTGTCTGTGTGTGTACTGTCTGTCTCTGTCAGTGTGTGTACTGCCTCTGTCAGTGTGTGTACTGTCTCTGTCAGAGTGTGCACTGTCTCCGTCAGTGTGCGTGTACTGTCTCTGTCAGTGTGAGTACTGTCTATCTCTGTCAGAGTGTGTACTGTCTGTACCTGTCAGTGTCTATACTGTCTCTGTCAGTGTGTGCACTCTCTCTGTCAGTGTGTGTACTGTCTCTGTCAGTGTGTGCACTCTCTCTGTCAGTGTGTGTACTGTCTCTGTCAGTGTGTGCACTCTCTCTGTCAGTGTGTGTACTGTCTCTGTCAGTGTGTGTACTATCTGTCTCTGTCAGTGTGAGTACTGTCTCTGTCAGTGTGAGTACTGTCTCTGTCAGTGTGTATACTGTCTCCGTCAGTGTGCGTATACAGTCTCTGTCAGAGTGTGTACTGTCTGTCTCTGTCAGTGTGTGCACTGTCTCTGTCAGAGTGTGCACTGTCTCTGTCAGTGTGCGTGTACTGTCTCTGTCAGTGTGCGTGTACTGTCTCTGTCAGTGTGTGAACTGTCTCTGTCAGTGACTGTCTTTGTCAGTGAGTGTACTGTCTCTGTCAGTGTGTGTACTGTCTCTGTCAGTGCGTGTACTGTATGTGTGAGTGTGCGTGTACTGTCTGTCTCTGTCAGTGGATGTACTGTCTGTCTCTGTCAGTGTGTGTACTGTATGTCTCTGACAGTGTGTGTACTTTCTCTGTCAGAGTGTGTACTGTCTCTGACAGTGTGTGTACTGTCTGTGTCAGTGTGTGTGTACTGTCTGTCTCTGTCAGTGCGTGTACTGTCTCTGTCAGCGTGTGTATACTGTCTCTGTCAGTGTGTGTACTGTCTGTCTCTCTCAGTGTGTGTACTGTCTCTATCAGTGTGTGTACTGTCTCTGTCAGTGCGTGTACTGTCTGTGTCAGTGTGTCTGTCTCTCTCAGTGTGTGTACTATCTCTGTCAGTGTGTGTACTGTCTGTCTCTGACAGTGGGTGTACTGCCTCTGTCAGTGTGTGTAATGTCTCTGTCAGTGCGTGTACTGTCTCTGTCAGTGTGTGTGCACTGTCTCTGTCAGTGTGTGTACTGTATGTCTCTGTCAGTGTATGTACTGTCTCTGTCAGTGTGTGTACTGTCTCTGTCAGTGTGTGTGTACTGTCTCTGTCAGTGTGTGTACTGTTTCTGTCAGTGTATGCAATCTGTCAGTGTGTGAGTACTGTCTCTGTCAGTGTATGTAATGTCTCTGTCAGTGTGTGTACTGTCTCTGTCAGTGTGTGTGTACTGTCTCTGTCAGTGTGTGTACTATCTCTGTCAGTGTGTGTACTGTCTCTGTCAGTGTGTGTGTACTGCCTCTGTCAGTGTGTGTGTACTGTCTCTGTCAGTGTGTGTACTGTCTGTCTCTGTCAGTGTGTGTACTGTCTGTCTCTGTCAGTGTGTGTACTGTCTGTCTCTGTTAGTGTGTGTACTATCTGTCTCTGTCAGTGTGCGTGTACTGTCTGTCTCTGTCTCTGGGAATCGGTGTTGTTCATGTGTTAACGCATTTTTGTGAATGCGCGTGTTTATCAGTCTGTTTATGTGCCTACCTGTCTGTATGTCTGTCTGTATGCCTGCCTGCCTGTCTGCCTGTCTGTGTGTCTGTCTGTTGTTTGTTTGCTCTAAACACCCACCCACCCTCCCTCCCTCCCCCCTCCTCCCCTCTCTCTCTTTCTCTCTCTCTCTCTCTCTCTCTCTCTCTCTCTCCCTCCTTCTCTCTCTCCTTCTCTTTCTGCCTTTGCTCTCTCTATCTCTCTCTGTCTCTCACTCTCTCTCACTCTCTCTCTCTCTTTCTCTCACTCTCTCTCTCTCCCCTTCTCTCTCCCCTTCTCTCTCTCCTTATCTTTCTGCCTTTACTCTCTCTCTCCTTCTCTCTCCCCTTCTCTCTCTCCTTACTTTTCTACCTTTACTCTCTCTCTCTTTCTCTCTCTCTCTCTTTTTCTCTCTCTCTCACTCTCTCTCTTTCTCTCTCTCTCTTCCTCTCTCTCTCTCTCTCTCTCTCTCTCTTTCTCTCTCTCTCTCTCTCTCTCTCTCTCTCTCTCTCCCTCCACCCATCCACTATTCCGCATCCTTCATCTGTCGTTTCAGACGAATTGATAATCTCAACAAAAAGCATGTAATATGATTCGAAAGATCATTTTTACTGTCGTTGCAACTCTTCTCTTAAGGGCGCGCTTACTTTCAGGCTTCATTATTAACAACATCAACAACAACACTGTCGGCCACCATATGCAACTTTGGACTGGTCACGTGACAGTTGTGTCACATTTCGCATCTGGTAGTGTCGGTACCTGTCAATCTCCTTCTCTACTCAACCCCCCTCCCCCCCCACTCCCAGCCCCACCCCCAACTCCCAGCCCCACCCCTCACAACGCTCTCTCACTCTTCATCCTCATACCTACCTAGTCCACCACCACTCACTCTCACCTCCGCAGCCTCCCGCCCCCCTCCCTCCCTTCTTTACATCTCTTCCCAACCACTCTCACTGTTACTTCTAGTCTTCTCCTCCCTTCCCACCCCCAACCCCCCTCCCCTCCCCCTCCGCCATCCATACCCCTCTTCTTTTCCGCCTTCACGCCTACCCCAATTCCTGGCGAGACGGTCAGTTCGTTTTGATGGCACCGGACTAGACGAGGGCTGGGAACGAACCCAAGATTTCCCCGTGGAGCGTCTTTGCTTTCCCCTCCCAGGAGACGGCCGGCACCTCCTCTGATGGATTTCTGCCTCTCCCCCCCCTGCTT
>JAWQFJ010001003.1:40000-45000 GCA_034096865.1 Theodoxus fluviatilis
GCACAAACACACTCATTTCTGCTGTGTTTGCGTCCAATACCGTTGGTGAAGTTGTCCCTACCACCAGCAGAAGTGCTGGACTGCTACTGCTTGCTGCTGCTGCTGTTGCTGCTGCTCCCACTGCTGCTGCTCCCACTGCTGCTGCTCCCACTGCTGCTGCTCCCACTGCTGCTGCTCCCACTGCTGCTGCTTGCTGCTGCTCCTGCTGCTGCTAACTGCTGCTGCTAGCTGCTGCTGTTCCTACTGCTGCTTGCTGCTCCTACTGCTGCTGCTAACTGCTGCTGCTCCTATTGCTGCTAGCTGCTGCTGCTCCTACTGCTGCTAGCTGCTGCTGCTCCTACTGCTGCTGGCTGCTGCTCCTATTGCTGCTAGCTGCTGCTGCTCCTACTGCTGCTGCTCCCACTGCTGCTGCTTGCTGCTGCTCCTGCTGCTGCTAACTGCTGCTGCTCCTATTGCTGCTAGCTGCTGCTGCTCCTACTGCTGCTAGCTGCTGCTGCTCCTACTGCTGCTGGCTGCTGCTCCTATTGCTGCTAGCTGCTGCTGCTCCTACTGCTGCTAGCTGCTGCTGCTGCTCCTACTGCTGCTGGCTGCTGCTCCTGCTGCTGCTCCTTCTGCCGCTAACTGCTGCTGCTCCTGCCGCTGCTAACTGCTGCTGCTCCTACTGCTGCTGCTCCTGCTGCTGCTAACTGCTGCTGCTCATGTTGCTGCTCGCTGCTGCTGCTCCTACTGCTGCTGCTCCTACTGCTGCTAGCTGCTGCTGCTTCTACTGCTGCTGCTCCTGCTGCTGCTAACTGCTACTGCTCCTGCTGCTGCTCACTGCTGCTTGATGCTGCTCCTGCTTCTGCTCCTACTGCTCCGACGACTTAGGATAAGGAGGAAACGGCGAGGAGGAGGAAACGATGACGACGACGATGACGACGATGACGACGAAGAAGGAGGAGGAGGAGGAGGAGGAGGAGGAGGAGGAGGAGGAGGAGGAGGAGGAGGAGGAGGAGGAGGAGGAGGAGGAGGAGGAGGAGGAGGAGGAGGAGGAGATATAACATGTATATGATTCGTCGATAAATACTATGATGATGATAAGATAGACGACGATGACGCCAATGTTGACGACGACGATAATGGCAACAAGAATACTGACAAGAAAACCGATGTTTAATACGATAACGTCATTTCTCGAACCTTTACTCTCATCCATACACTCATCCAACTAAGCTCTTCATGTTTCTTAGCCACGCTTTGTGACGTATTGTTTGAGTGCCACTACTGACTGGGGCTGCCAGAAACATTACGGTCGGGGTAAGGAGAGACAGGACTTGCGTGGAGGCGGGTGGTGGTGGGACAAGAACAAGAAGGGGGCTAGAGAGAAGTGTTTGACACAACCAGCGAAAATCAGGGGGCTTTTTGGCACCCCTGTCTTCCCCAGTGTGGATGTCTGACACCCCGGGCTTTCCAACACCCGCCCCGCCCCCACCCCTCTTTCCCCCACAACTCTGCCCTGTCCGCCCGTGCCCCTCCCAGGGGAATCCCCGCATTTGAAGTGCCGCCATTTGCCAGACTGATCGATGTCTTCCAACGCAAACGACGTGCGCCGCTCATCCGAGCCCACGTGATCGGGCAGCCACTTAGCTCCCGAAGCCCTGGCTGTGCAGAGATTGACGCCCTGGGACCTCGAGTTGTGCTCGGTGTCACCAGGCACCACCAGTCTAGCCTGGCGTGCGAGGCACAGACTTGTTTTGTTGCTGTCTAGGGTAGTGTCACCAGGCACCACCAGTGTAGATTGGCGTGCGAGGCACAGACTTGTTTTGTTGCTGTCTAGGGTAGTGTCACCAGGCACCATCAGTGTAGCCTGGCGTGCGAGGCACAGACTTGTTTTGTTGCTGTCTAGGGTAGTGTCACCAGGCACCACCAGTGTAGACTGGCGTGCGAGGCACAGACTTGTTTTGTTGCTGTCTAGGGTAGTGTCACCAGGCACCACCAGTGTAGACTGGCGTGCGAGGCACAGACTTGTTTTGTTGCTGTCTAGGGTAGTGTCACCAGGCACCACCAGTGTAGCCTGGCGTGCGAGGCACAGACTTGTTTTGTTGCTGTCTAGAGTAGTGTCACCAGGCACCACCAGTGTAGACTGGCGTGCGAGGCACAGACTTGTTTTGTTGCTGTCTAGGGTAGTGTCACCAGGCACCACCAGTGTAGACTGGCGTGCGAGGCACAGACTTGTTTTGTTGCTGTCTAGGGTAGTGTCAACTGGCACCACCAGTGTAGACTGGCGTGCGAGGCACAGACTTGTTTTGTTGCTGTCTAGGGTAGTGTCACCAGGCACCACCAGTGTAGACTGGCGTGCGAGGCACAGACTTGTTTTGTTGCTGTCTAGGGTAGTGTCACCAGGCACCACCAGTGTAGACTGGCGTGCGAGGCACAGACTTGTTTTGTTGCTGTCTAGGGTAGTGTCACCAGGCACCACCAGTGTAGACTGGCGTGCGAGGCACAGACTTGTTTTGTTGCTGTCTAGGGTAGTGTCACCAGGCACCACCAGTGTAGATTGGCGTGCGAGGCACAGACTTGTTTTGTTGCTGTCTAGGGTAGTGTCACCAGGCACCACCAGTGTAGACTGGCGTGCGAGGCACAGACTTGTTTTGTTGCTGTCTAGGGTAGTGTCACCAGGCACCACCAGTGTAGCCTGGCGTGCGAGGCACAGACTTGTTTTGTTGCTGTCTAGGGTAGTGTCACCAGGCACCACCAGTGTAGCCTGGCGTGCGAGGCACAGACTTGTTTTGTTGCTGTCTAGGGTAGTGTCACCAGGCACCACCAGTGTAGCCTGGCGTGCGAGGCACAGACTTGTTTTGTTGCTGTCTAGGGTAGTGTCACCAGGCACCACCAGTCTAGCCTGGCGTGCGAGGCACAGACTTGTTTTGTTGCTGTCTAGGGTAGTGTCACCAGGCACCACCAGTGTAGATTGGCGTGCGAGGCACAGACTTGTTTTGTTGCTGTCTAGGGTAGTGTCACCAGGCACCACCAGTGTAGCCTGGCGTGCGAGGCACAGACTTGTTTTGTTGCTGTCTAGGGTAGTGTCACCAGGCACCACCAGTGTAGCCTGGCGTGCGAGGCACAGACTTGTTTTGTTGCTGTCTAGGGTAGTGTCACCAGGCACCACCAGTGTAGACTGGCGTGCGAGGCACAGACTTGTTTTGTTGCTGTCTAGGGTAGTGTCACCAGGCACCACCAGTGTAGCCTGGCGTGCGAGGCACAGACTTGTTTTGTTGCTGTCTAGGGTAGTGTCACCAGGCACCACCAGTGTAGATTGGCGTGCGAGGCACAGACTTGTTTTGTTGCTGTCTAGGGTAGTGTCACCAGGCACCACCAGTGTAGCCTGGCGTGCGAGGCACAGACTTGTTTTGTTGCTGTCTAGGGTAGTGTCACCAGGCACCACCAGTGTAGCCTGGCGTGCGAGGCACAGACTTGTTTTGTTGCTGTCTAGGGTAGTGTCACCAGGCACCACCAGTCTAGCCTGGCGTGCGAGGCACAGACTTGTTTTGTTGCTGTCTAGGGTAGTGTCACCAGGCACCACCAGTGTAGACTGGCGTGCGAGGCACAGACTTGTTTTGTTGCTGTCTAGGGTAGTGTCACCAGGCATCACCAGTGTAGATTGGCGTGCGAGGCACAGACTTGTTTTGTTGCTGTCTAGGGTAGTGTCACCAGGCACCACCAGTGTAGACTGGCGTGCGAGGCACAGACTTGTTTTGTTGCTGTCTAGGGTAGTGTCACCAGGCACCACCAGTGTAGATTGGCGTGCGAGGCACAGACTTGTTTTGTTGCTGTCTAGGGTAGTGTCACCAGGCACCACCAGTGTAGCCTGGCGTGCGAGGCACAGACTTGTTTTGTTGCTGTCTAGGGTAGTGTCACCAGGCACCACCAGTGTAGCCTGGCGTGCGAGGCACAGACTTGTTTTGTTGCTGTCTAGGGTAGTGTCACCAGGCACCACCAGTGTAGACTGGCGTGCCAGGCACAGACTTGTTTTGTTGCTGTCTAGGGTAGTGTCACCAGGCACCACCAGTGTAGCCTGGCGTGCGAGGCACAGACTTGTTTTGTTGTTGTCTAGGGTAGTGTCACCAGGCACCACCAGTGTAGATTGGCGTGCGAGGCACAGACTTGTTTTGTTGCTGTCTAGGGTAGTGTCACCAGGCACCACCAGTGTAGCCTGGCGTGCGAGGCACAGACTTGTTTTGTTGCTGTCTAGGGTAGTGTCACCAGGCACCACCAGTGTAGCCTGGCGTGCGAGGCACAGACTTGTTTTGTTGCTGTCTAGGGTAGTGTCACCAGGCACCACCAGTGTAGATTGACGTGCGAGGCACAGACTTGTTTTGTTGCTGTCTAGGGTAGTGTCACCAGGCACCACCAGTCTAGCCTGGCGTGCGAGGCACAGACTTGTTTTGTTGCTGTCTAGGGTAGTGTCACCAGGCACCACCAGTGTAGACTGGCGTGCGAGGCACAGACTTGTTTTGTTGCTGTCTAGGGTAGTGTCACCAGGCATCACCAGTGTAGATTGGCGTGCGAGGCACAGACTTGTTTTGTTGCTGTCTAGGGTAGTGTCACCAGGCACCACCAGTGTAGACTGGCGTGCGAGGCACAGACTTGTTTTGTTGCTGTCTAGGGTAGTGTCACCAGGCACCACCAGTGTAGACTGGCGTGCGAGGCACAGACTTGTTTTGTTGCTGTCTAGGGTAGTGTCACCAGGCACCACCAGTGTAGCCTGGCGTGCGAGGCACAGACTTGTTTTGTTGCTGTCTAGGGTAGTGTTCCTGGACGTGGCCTAAAACACCGTGGAAACGGTATCGCTTCAGTAGTGATGAGGACGAGAGAGGGACAGATATTTTTTTTAACCATTAATTTTGCACGTGTTTAGTGTATGAAGTAGCGTTGTTTCCTTAGATACAAACACTGTAAAAACGGTATTGCGTCAGTAGTGATGGAGATGGAGAGGGACAGAGAAAAGGTCCATGTACTAT
>JAWQFJ010001003.1:50000-85122 GCA_034096865.1 Theodoxus fluviatilis
TTCAGTGTATGCGTGAATACCAAATATATGTAATGGGCACGTGAACCCAGAGGATTGGGACGTATTTGTTTCAATCGATGATCTCCGTCGTTGCTATGGTTACAAGAGACAAAACCTCGACCGGTCAAATGACACCCGGTGTGAAACAGTACGTTCCCTTCTCAGTAAATACAACATTGTCTCGCTGTGTCGAAGTCAGTTAACACGAATGTACTACAAATCTCGAACCGGTCGCTCTGTCCTGAGTCTCCCATGTTAACATCTTTTTGTCTCAATTTTCCCACCTGTCATTCCCCGTGTCCTGATTGCACTTGCATTTCTCTCCTTGTCTCGAAGGTGAAAACCCTCTGTGGGTTGTGGATAAGAATTGGCCCACTGCGTCTCCCTACGCGTTTCGTAAAGCCAGTTCTTAACTGGTATTTGCCAAGTCTTTGCAAATACTGGCCACGTATTCGGTCAAAATATGCCGGGTCTTGGGATATATTCGCTTAATATTTGGTCAAGTGTTCCGGTTCTTAATTGATTTTCGCCAAGACTTGGCAAATATTTGCCAAGACTTGGGATATTGGCTTGAATGGTAATGCCAATAAGTATTGGCGCGAGAAAATCGTGAGATCCCATCAAAGCATAATGGAGGAAAAAATCGGTCGCTTCGATTACATTTACAGTCATTGTACACTTACTGCATGGGCATGATGCTAATCGATGCCATATTGCAAATGTCCTTTGTTTGCGAGATTTTGGCTTGGTTTCGTCATGCTATTAAGAAGCTATGTATTTGCCAAGACTTAGCGCAATAGTTGCCGAATTTTCGCCGAATTTTTGCCGAACTTTCACCAATAAGTAATTTGCTAAGACTTGGTGAATATTAGCCCAGATTTATTTGTCAATTAAGAACAGGCTTATGAGGCGTATAACTAGGGAAAGTATGGCTTGACTTGGTCGTACTCTCCCCAGTTCTTGAGACTTTTTGATTTGCCGTAAGTGGCTTACAAAGGCTGACAGGCCTTGAAACTCCTTTCATCCAATCCAAACGAAGGTCATGGCAGAAATGGATTTCTTTGACGCTTGGATTTGTCTCGATCTTGTAAAGACAACAGGCGAATCGATCTAATGGCAGTAACCGTGTGATATGTGCTCTAACATAAATTGCTTTGAGTGCAGTGTCATGGACTATTCATTTTTCTGGAAACAAAATAGATATTGAAGTATGAATCAAATTAATTTACCGATTTGCAGTTTACTAAAGCAATGTATCAAAGACAACGAATATCGGTTGCTCGTAATAAGCGGCAAGGTCCTCTCAACTTCGACAAAACCATAAATTTTATGTATGCACATACCGAATAAATGTACCGTACATGTCAGTCGTAAAAAACATGGGCGCTGTACCTTGAAGCGAATAAACTGAAAATGATTTTGTCCTACTCGTGTGGAACATTTCGCGACTTCACTCAAGAACGAACTTGGGTTGCATTCAGTCATCATCATCATTGTCTACCCGCGGAAAAGTACAACCTCTGATGCATGTAATCCATCGACTAAGTAGACAACTTCTCAATCGGTAATGTTGTAAAATGTTCGCTTGGAGATTGCTTTGCCATCGTGATCAATCTCGTAGAATCAGATACGCACTTCGGAGAAGAGTCGAGCCAGGCGAGCGGAAAGCGCCAAACTAAAAGCAATCCATGCGTGGCCCCCACCCCCGAAAAAAAATCCCGAATTGAAACATTTGTTTTCATATACACTTAAAAATAATCAGTGAGGTATGCCTGGCCCGTGTCCGAGGGGAGGCAACTCTTAGGATTCTTTTATCTCCTCGTCTTTGGGATGGCGACGGAGAGGCATCGGCCTGGAAAACCTTGACTCGACGCCAAGATAAGAAACATGTCAGAAACGCAAAAGAAGATCTCTCCTTGCAAAAACCCGGCCGTATTTATGAGTGAGTCTGACTTGCGATGTAGAGGGACTACGGCACTCTGTATTCCGCCGAGGCCAAAGAAGGGAGATCTCGTAAATGCGCAGCGCCCATCGGAACGCGCCATCAACCTCCATCAACGAGCCAGGACGCGACTGCTGGCGGAAGAGGACGACGTTCAAGGTAGAAGAGAGTGTCTTGGGAGATCATTCGAGAAGGCCCCACACTCCGAGCCACTCTGTGGAGATTTTCCCCTTAACGAAAAGCTCCAAACGCGGTTAAGCGATAAAGCTGGAAAGAGTCTTGGAGCGAATCAGAGGAGACACTCGCTTTGAATCCCGGCCCAGAGTTTGTCCGGCTCTCTCTCCCTCGAGTTGCGCGGGACGCGGCGCTTCGTTTTGCAAAGGCAATTATTGAGGCAGCGCTCTTCGGCTCTGCTCGGCTTGTGACGTCAGCTTCGATTGCTATTGAGCTATATGGTGTGGTACTAGAAGACTTCACGGGACCCCGCATCTCATTGAGTTGTATGATATAGTCTGTGTTGTGGACATAATTATGATCGGAATACGCAGTTCTTGTCGGGTTTAACAAGTCTTGTTTGCGAATTTTAATAAGCAGGAGTAACGGAAAAGTAAACTCTTCTGCTTGTCAATGACCGTGTGCAAAGCAAAAAATGCCCTCGAATATCTGCACAGTGCACACGATTCTAACTTATTTAATCGAACACCAACCTTTGATCGTGTGTTTTAGCACAGTTCGAGAACACTGAAAAGGCAACGTAGGAGGTTGGGAGATGGATTAGGCGTGGAGAAATAAAATTGAGGAGGAGGTAAGGGGTAGAGAATGTCGTGAATGAAATTGGTCAGGAACGACACTTGCAGTGAAAGTTTACGTAACGTGTAACATCTCCCATCGCTATCGATCGTTCATCTTGTCAACCGAAGTGCGACGAACCAGGTTCCGAAAACTGACGTAAGGCGCCGAGGAACTCCGAGGAAACCCGAAGAGCGGTGTCTCTACACTTCGTAGGCTGACGTCAGGAGCCGAAGAGTTCCAAAATTAGCCAAAAAGCGATGTCTCTACACTTTGTAGAAGCTCCGAAATTAACCGAAGAGCGGTGTCAATACACTTCGTAGGCTGACGTCAGGAGCCAAGATGTTCTGATATTAGCCGATGAGCGGTGTCATGACAGTTCGTAGACTGACTTCAGGAGCCAAGGTATTCCGATCTTAGCCGAAGAGCGGTGTCTCGACAGTTCGTAGACTGACGTCAGAAACCGAGAAGTTCCGAAAAGAGCCGAAGAGCGGTGTCTCTATAATTGCCTTTGCAAAAAGAACTTCCGCGCACGGGACGCTCGTGCAGCTGGAGAAGCCGGGCTTTCTTGGGAGGCCTGGGGGACGTCTTGCCTTGCCCGTGGCTGCCTAATCGATGAGGTCTTGCAGCCTTAAGTGGCCGCCTTTTTCCCCGTAGGAGCGCTTTGTGTTTTCGTGTCGAGTGTGATTACAGATAAAAATTAATACGCCTGGCGTGGCCCGCCAGTGTTTTAGCGATCGAGTTGTGTCCCCTGACGCGTCGGCGCCGCCACCAGGGTGCGTTGAAGGGCGGGAAGTGGATGCGCCGTGACGCGGGAAATCCCCCCGCCCCTCCCCTCTCCATGCCCTGGCCTCATGAATATTCAACAGCAGCGCTCCGGCACGGAATCCACCACGCGACTGTTCTGCCCCCCTCTCCCCCTCCTTCCCTCCCTCACCCTCCCCCACGCCGCGTACCCTCCCCCCTCTCCACCTCTTCCCTCTACTTCTTCCCCACGTATCTATCCCCCTGTACGTTTTCTCCTTATCTCTCAGCTCCCCCCCCCCTTCCGCCCCCCTTGACCCCCACCTCATCTGATACCTCTTCCTCTTCATCTGGTAAGGCGCTGGGTTGTTTTTTTTTACCTTGATGAGCCAAATCCCATTACTTTAGAGGGAGCGAGATCTTAGGTTGGACACGAAAGCTCAAGGATGGAGCGAGACGAGCAAGCGATACAAAACTCTGGTGGTGGTTAGGGCGTGTACTTTGATTGGTGATAATATTGCTCATGGAGTTGTGTTATTGTTTTGCTTTATTTTGTACACGCGCGCACGCACGCAGAGAGAGAGAGAGAGAGAGAGAGAGAGAGAGAGAGAGAGAGAGAGAGAGAGAGAGATTTGTGTGTGTGTGTGAGCGAGCGCGCGCTCGCGTTTGATTGCACGCGTTCATTTTTTCACGTCGTAATACATCCATGTGTGTGTACACGTGAGAAGAAATGCATATATGTGCATGTGTTTGCATGACGTGTGTGTGAATATGCATATGTTTATTTACACGTTCACACACATGCACGGGCTCGCTTTACAGCTAGCTAGTGTGTGTTTTCATTGTAAACAGCCTCATCTTCTCCATACCGATGCAGCAAGTGTCTGTGACTACACGTCTCGCGCAAAAGTAAACAAGTTTCTTGTTACATAGAAAGCTATGCATTGTGCGTTTTTGTTGCTAAGTGACCAGATGTTGCCAAATACACCACAAATTTTCAGGGTTCTGCTCCTGCTCTAAATTATCTTCCTCGTGGGCAAAAGATCACGTTGCACTTGTCTGCAAAACCTGTGTTGTCATGAACAGACAATAATGTCCCTCTAAAGGCGAATCCATCATGATATCGTGCTACAATATTAGTGCACCGCTTTTTAAATCTGCAGAACAGACATCAGATTCTAGCACTCGTTCGCAGCATCACCATCACTTGGCGTGAGTTCAACACATGGCTGGTGCCGCTGAATGCCCCCTTCATAAGTCCCAACCCCTGGCTGCCGGGCTTTCAGGGCCTGCTCCAGTAGCTCAGCCAGGGGCAGCTCCAGTAGCTCAGCCAGGGCCTGCTCCAGTAGCTCAGCCAGGGGCCTGCTCCAGTAGCTCAGCCAGGGCCTGCTGCAGTAGCTCAGCCAGGGGCAGCTCCAGTTGCTCAGCCAGGGCCTGCTCCAGTAGCTCAGCCAGGGCCTGCTCCAGTAGCTCAGCCAGGGTCTGCTCCAGTAGCTCAGCCAGGGCCTGCTCCAGTAGCTCAGCCAGGGGCCTGCTCCAGTAGCTCAGCCAGGGCCTGCTGCAGTAGCTCAGCCAGGGGCAGCTCCAGTAGCTCAGCCAGGGCCTGCCCCAGTAGCTCAGCCAGGGCCTGCTCCAGTAGCTCAGCCAGGGCCTGCTGCAGTAGCTCAGCCAGGGCCTGCTCCAGTAGCTCAGCCAGGGGCAGCTCCAGTAGCTCAGCCAGGGCCTGCTCCAGTAGCTCAGCCAGGGGCAGCTGCAGTAGCTCAGCCAGGGCCTGCTCCAGTAGCTCAGCCAGGGCCTGCTGCAGTAGCTCAGCCAGGGAGCGCCCCTAAACAGCCAAAGAGGCTACCAGAGGGCATCCGAACCGCTTAAGGTCATGATGACCAGAGGCAATTTTCCGAGACTATGGATATTCAATTTAAAGCAATCCAAAAAGCATGTAAGGTCTTTTTGTAAATAGTTATCGCTGTACTCATACGCAAAGTCCATCAGACATTTCTTGTATTAAAAAAAAGTTTTGAAAACCAGATACGGTCTGTTTTTCATCCCAGTTTTTGATGCCGATTCCTCTACGATTGCGGCGATGACTTTAAAATAATACCGGAAACGCCCTTTGGATTGCTTTGAATCTCATATCCAGAGTCTGGAAAACCCGCCTCGGTTTCAATACAGATTGTTGCGGATTGCGGGGCCAATGACCTCCTGCAGCTTGTCTGTGATCCAAAACAACCGGGACAACATGGAGTTCAAACCACGCACCATTAGGAACTTGTCACTACATTCCTGCATTCATTCCAAGAGACATCTCCGTACCTCTTCCATCCGCACACAGGAAGAACAGCTTCTAGCATATTTTGGTTGTGCAGCCTACTCTCCTCTGACCTGACGCGTTCACTGACGTTCCGTTTTCCTTCTCTCTTTTTCAGGAGAGAAGCCACACAAGTGCACCATCTGCGGCAAGGCCTTCAGCCAGTCCTCCAACCTCATCACGCACAGCAGGAAGCACACCGGATACAAGCCCTTCGCCTGTGCGCACTGCGACCGCGCATTCCAGCGGAAGGTGGATCTACGCCGCCATCTTGAGATCTCCAACCATCACTAACGAGTGACCTCTCTCAGTGGACGGACCTGTCAAGCAGGAGAAAAAACTAACCATCTTCATGAAGTTCCTCATGCAAAACCGAAATTCTGAAGGGAATAGACAGAAGAGAAAAAAAATCAGGTCGCCACGCGGGGAGCGAACCCGCGACCTCCTAGTTGACTGATGTCTTTGGGCGGGAAAGGAAATCTTTGTCCATGGAGTGGACCGTTGCAGCAGAGGATCTAGGAGATGTGATCTTTAGTGTTGATAATATTGGACGAGAAAAGAGCTATGCATATTCATTCACGACTTCTGCACACGCTACGTTTCATGGTGAAGTTTTTCATTTGTCATTGCAACGCAGACGACTGAGATTTGATTAAGACAGCACTGATGTGGACAGCTGATAAAGAAGCTGTAATCCTACCCAAGCAGTTACCAACTGATGCGATGTCAGTGGAAGAAAAGCGGAAATCACGCCTGGAAGGTGCCCCGCTACATCTATTACTCCAACGCTATCTCCGATGAATGAAAACCAAATCTCTGCACGTGGGATTGATGTTCTTCTCGCATCTGTCTGGTTGTGTTCCTCGAGCTTCACCACCAAAGTTAAAGAAAGGCAATTACAAACGAAAGAACTCAACGCAGAGTCGAATACACAAAGAGGACAGACAAAAAAACCCTGTCAGATTCACCGTCGTAGACCAAACCATCAACCTCCTATATTGTTCCATGTCGCTTTTGCTAAAGCAATAATTTTGTCAATATCTAAGGGAGAAAATGCAAGCACGGAAATGCAGAAGAGTTTAATTCGGCAGGCATTGGGACAGAGGTGGTAATTTACTTGCTGTCATCATCTTTCAATGGGAGAAATGAATCCACGAAACTTTAGACGACCATACGAAAGGACAATGATTCTATGAAAGCAACCCTGTGCTACCCATGTACATACTGCAGAAGCTGGTCAGTTTTAACTCCATGGCTACGCCGGCTCAGGAATCGCCGCTCTCACTTCCATGGCCTCCACACGAAAGTTGAGAGTGGTGCACTGAACAGTCCGTGCTGCCCAGCTAGTCTGAAAAGTCCATGAGTGGACTGAAAAACGGTTACTACAGCTGTAACACTTTGCTCCTAAGTTAGAACTCCTTGATGAGCTACCATCTGGAATGCTCTCTAGAGAGAGAAAGTCCTGTCAGTCTGGATAGTTGCCTGTCACGCATCATGTCAAGATTGTTTCACGGTATCGATGGCAAATATGTCAGAAGGTTCGAGAACTCCAAAGAAAAGAAATGTTGATAAAATGACATTTTCTTGACCTTTTCCAAGCGGAAATTATCTCTGTGGAAGAAGACGTGACTGCAAACGGAAAGGGTCGCTGATCAGAAGTGCTTTGACAAGAGTTTCTACGCAGCGTTTCAGGAATGCCGTTTGGAAAGCTGCAGGTGTGACAGACAAAGAATGAAGAAAAGGAGAAAACTTTCAATGAAGGGAAGTGATTCACTCACAGACAGGCTGCAAACATTCTTCAATGAAATTGTGTTTCCTCCTGGACTGAACATTCTGGCGCAGACTTCCCGCGAAGACGTGACACTCTGTGACGCGCTCTGTATCTATTTAAGGAACGGAAGTGCGTAAAGGCGCTAATTTTGCACGTAGTCAGTTTTCTTTCGCAGTGGACATTAGCATGCGACTGGTTCTACAATCGCTCACGTGTACAGCAGCAGTTTTCAAGCTGGTCTTTTTCTGTTTGTTCCCAGGCACGCTCTTCTCATGATATTCAATAGACCTTTTAACAATCTTGGAGAGAAACCGTTTGTGATAGGTTGGTAGTTTTCATTACGTAGTAGCAGGAGGTAGATGTAAAACAAGAAAACGTGCGGGTAGACCCCAGTTTTCAAGTTCATGGCATGCACGGATTTTTACGAGACAAGACATCCTTTGAGATGCAACTAGTCGGAGGATGCTGACACATTATTTACTCCCTTTCTTCTTGTGATTTTTTGCACGGTTCCGATTACGTTGTTCTGTGCAAATCTGCAAGAATTCAGATTTGAATGGCTTCTTTTTTTGCTGCACACAATGCACTAGAATGAAAGTCTGAAGAATGACTATGAGTGATTTTAGCTTGTCGTGATTGCTGTCTTGAGGAAAGCGTACACGCTGTCTGTGCATTGCACTACAACAGGGACCTCGCCATGACAGGCTTGCCGGTTTACGTCTGGTGGGGGGGATTATGAAAGGAGAGGTTGGGGGCAACATGAGGAAATTGGAAACCTGAATAAGAATGCGTGGAAACGGGGAGAGTAGAGATAAAAAGGAGAAGAATAATACGAGAGTGACACTTCAAAATGTGGAGGACAACACCTCAGGGCCCGTCATCGCTGGTTGATCACTATTCAGGGAAGTTCTGGTTTTAAAAAGGTCATATTGCAAGCACCGTTTGCAACTATCTTGAGTGTGCCCATTGAAATTCTCAGAAAGAGATACTTGCATAAAGAAATAATTAAGATGACTTCAACATCGTTTCCGTATGCAGATAATTCGACATATGTTTCTTCACTTCTCTTCATAGAAAGCGTCAATTGTTCGATACACTTTGACATAGTTCTGTAAAATAATTCATACTCGGAATTTGATTCTACATCTCCTAGAACTTCTCTGTGTCCTTGGTACTGGATGTTGATATATACATGTAGATATTGCTAACTCCCACATGGTCTTTTACCGTTGTAGATCTTGAAAATGTTGGCAAGGACTAATGAGAAGATGGGGAATGGAAGTAACTTGTTGATAGAAGGACAAACAAGTAAAAGCTGCAGGAAGTAGATTTTTTCAGGTTGAACTGCCTCTCGCCACTCAAGCTGCACGCACGAGACACACACGTCCTGTACCTCGATGGATGTGTTGATGTCTTTCCTCGTGCAAAGAAGTATGGCTTACCTCTCGTTTTGCGCACAAGGAACTCCTGGCTTTGGCTTCCTTTCGCAGAATGCTCACGTGCGTTCCACCGAGACTCCAACAACGACATCTGATTTTCACCCGGAAATTTTGTTTCGTTTTTTAATTCTTCCCGTGGCTTTCGGCGCCCATTTTTCCTGTATCTATGCATTTTGGGTGTTTAAAAATATATATTTGTTTTCACATTCTTGCATTAAACATTCCAATTTACCAGGAACCGGTTGTTCTAGATTTCAATGAAAATTCTCATGGCGTTTTGTGTGTAGATACGATTACGATCGTTAGTGCATGCGCGTGTGTGATGTTTACCTGTTGTCCACGCACCGGTATGTGTCGAAAGAAGTGTGTGTTTGTTTACATTTGAGTGCCCTGGTGCTCTCGCGGGAAGCTCTCAGAGAGAGAGAGAGAGAGAGAGAGAGAGAGAGAGAGACAGACAGACAGACAGACAGACAGACAGACAGACAGACAGACAGACAGACAGACAGACAGACAGACAGACAGACAGACAGACAGACAGACAGACAGACAGACAGACAGACAGACAGACAGACAGACAGACAGAGAAATGAGAGAGAAAAAGAGAGAGATAAGATAGACACGCAGACAGGCTCACACGTACAACACACACACGTACAACACACACAGAAGGGGCAAAGACCAACATACACAAAGAGAGACAAAGAGAGAAAGAGAGAAGGAAAAATAAAGAAGGAAGAAAAACAGAGAAAGGGAAGAAGAGAGAGAGGAGAGGACGAGGAGACGACAGAAGGGGTGGGGAGAACATGGTGGAGATGAGAGAAATAAAACCCGCACAGCATCCTTATTGTTTATTAAATCATAGGGAAGTGCGGGGTGGGGATGAAATGACAAGAAAATGAACTTACAAGGTATTACTTAGAAGGGGTTACACGTATGACGATGGAAAGCAGAGAGGTTAAAGAAAACTCATATTCAATAAACTACTGTTTTGTCAATAGCCAACGCTAAAGTTTCACGCAAGACGTTTTCACAAGCATGCAGATCTCTTTCAACAAGAAATTTAGACAGAAAACAAGTGCACTTAACAATTTCACTACATCGACTGTCTCCAAGTATCAGTGCAAGTGACCTTTAACCCTTCTTCAGCGACCACGTCCTTGCATCTCCGTCACACAAACTCCGCTTCCAACGGCCTTGGAGAGCTGAGTGTGCGTGATGGATGGACATTGTTGCTGACAATCAAGCAGCCTTATTAAATGCAAAGGTTGATATGGTCCGGCTGTATTTCCCCTAAGGTTCTCCACCCCACGTACTGACCGTCGACACTCCTGCCCTGGGTCCTTCGTGCATATTGGATGAAGGGAAGTTTAATGAAACAGGTCCCTCACACTCCTTCTGAGATTAATGTGCACACCACAATTCTTGGCATGACATCTGGCCTGGACCTCTTCTCCTCAGATTTTCTGATTCCTCAATTGTTCTACATATCAATAGTAATCATGGAATTGAGGAAGCTTCCTTTCAAGACGATATATTTCCTGTTTGTCACATCATAGACGTTGAACCAACACTCACACAGTCGCACAAAGAGGAAGATGCATTAAAGATGTTCACCTTCTACATGTACTTTCATACTCATTCACGCACTCACAGGATTAACACACATGATCATAGCAGCCGATTGTTGCCATCGTCCTGTCGCTGAAATGTTTTTAGTGTTTGCTTTCCACGTGTCTCTTTGTTGTTGAAGGGTTTTAGTTTTGCATTTTTAATTCTCGGATAAAATTAGTAACACTTTGAACACATTTTGTCAATTTTCAATTGGTTTTAAAATTAAAAGCGCATGATGCGTACTCTCTCTCTCTTTCTCTCTCTCTCTCGCTCGCTCTCTTTCTCTCTCTCTTTCTCTCTCTCTCTCTTGTTTGCTCTCTCTCTCTATTTCTCTTTCTCTCGTTTGTTCTTCCTTCTCTCTTTCTCTTATTCTTTCTCTCGTTTGCTCTCTCCCTCTCTCGTTTTCTTTCTCTCGCTCTTTCTCTCTCTCTCTCTGTGTCTCTGTCTGTCTCTGTCTGTCTGTCTGTCTGTCTGTCTGTCTGTCTGTCTGTCTGTCTGTCTGTCTGTCTGTCTGTCTGTCTGTCTGTCTGTCTGTCTGTCTGTCTGTCTGTCTCTCTCTCTCTCTCTCTATCTATCTCTCTCTCTCAATATTTTTACTACCCTTGTCACACGCAAATCACAAACATATCATACACACACACACACGGGCGCGCCCGCACACAAACACATACTCTCTCTCTCTCTCTCTCTCTCTCTCGTCTCTTCATCCTCATTCTGTACTACAAGCGAGAGGACCAACAAACCCACAGAACTAATAAAACCCGAGACTACATGTACTGTCCCTCGTCTTTCTTCCTGTCCAACGATTTCCATGTTCACCACGCGCTGCAACAGCATCACAGCAGTTTCCTGGTCGGAGGAAGTCCTTGAGGAGTCCGTTGGGCGTTTTCCAGGAAGTCTCGTGGTGCCTCCCAGAGGAGAGTGGTAAGTGTCCGAACCAAGCCGGGTGCGCAAAATCCGTTTTCCTCTGCATACGAGGCGAGACTGGGAAAACAGACGAGGATGTTTTATGCATGTCGACGAGCGCGTTGGCTTTTCCTGAGTCTTTAGCATTGATGTTATTCCTCGGTCCTGGCTAGTTCTCCACACTAGAGGTGGGTGTCTCAAAACTATGATATGCTGGGCATGCAATCCAAAAGGCGTATCATGTATTTTAGAAAAGTAAGAGCTGTTATCATACAGGGCCCGTATTCACAACGGCGATTTATCTTTTTAACACTCGATTTATCCCCTAGCCCCGCGTTATCTTGATCTGTTAGATAAGGTACGCTCGTCAGAGGATCCTAGGTTGCGCTTTGCTATATATACTGGTTTCCAGCCAAGGGAGAGCGGAACAGGCAGTTGGAATCGTCTGAGTTTAGAGATAAATCGGAGTTAAAATAAATCGCCGATAAATCGCCGTTGTGAATACGGGCCCTGGTCTATATTACAAACGCGATGGAAGGTTGAAGAAGCTACTTTTTAAGACGAATAAATTTTTGTCACGTCATAGACGTAGAACCAACACTAGCTGTCACACAGAGGGGAAGGTGCATCATAGATATTCACATTATACATTATGCTCATTCACGCGCGCACAGGGTTACAAACACGTAGTGATTACACAGGGTACCCGTCGATTCGGAAATAGCACGAAAGAATCCAGTATGAATGTTTAAGGTGAACATCTATAATGTACCTTCCCCTTTGTTTGACTGTGAGAGTGTTGGTTCAACGTCCATTGCGTGCCAAGAAAAAAACCCACGCCTAACCTCTTCATCTTCGTCGTCGTCCTTCTCATCCTCAGTCTGCTTCCTTCTTCTCTTGCTCTTTCTGTAAATCCTCTTTTTCCTCGTCATATTCGTTCTTAGATTCCTCTGCCTTTTTTCTCCTGCTCCTACTCCTTCTTCTACCGCTACCGCTGGTGGTGGTGGTGGTGGTGCTGCTGCTCTGATGGGCGGTAGCAATTATTTTTGGACCACTTATCCTATGATTTGTTTTATGCGGTGTCGCCACAAAAAAGTGTGTCTAAAACAAATTGTTCGTCGATCTATGAATAGATCTGGAAAACCCTGCTAGTGTCGTTTGTCGATTTACAAATAGAACCCTTCTTGTCATTTCAATCGAACTGGAATTTCCCGATCTGTATTTAGATCAATTCCGTTCTATGTTTGGACACACGTTTTTTGTAACAAAAATCGTCCCCTGTACTATATGATATCGGGAAAATCGTAGAAAGGCGCAATCCAACTGTTCAATCAGCATGGCGCTACAAACTTTCAGCGCGAAAATGACATCAGATCTATTAATATTGTCCATTGAGAGTATCGACGAACACTTTATGTTTAGACAGACTATTTTCGTTGCGACATGCATCACAACAACCAACATTGCATTCAGGCCTGCAGCAACAAGGGGCGCGTTGCATAGAAACGAGGAAAGCCAAGACTGTGCAAAGCATGGGCCGATGTCAACACACGTCACAATGATAAATAGAGATGTAAAGCCAATCTAATGTTGACACCTGTTGACATCGGCCTATGCCCCGGAAGACCTTACGTCCATGCAACGCGACTGAGACACCGTAGATAACATGACGGTGACGTCACTGTGACAAAAGCCTCACAGGCCTCAAAACCACTTATTCTTGTTGTCATCATCGTTGTTGTTGTAACGTCGATCCTGATCATCAAGGGAGATCACCGCGACGGAACTCACTCTTGCGCACGGGAGGTTGAAAAATCTGACAAAGCCACCATTTCCTCTGCGCGCCTTGCCGTCTGGGGAACGAATGCGCGCCATTGTATATTCCGTGGAGGCGAGGATTAATTATGCATCTGGTGAAGCTGGCCTTGCAGCCAAGATTGGGAGACTGCGAGGATTTCGTGTCAGAGCCTGACCACAGAACAAGGTACGACTTGATGAACAGCGGATACTTGCGTGACCAGCAACACGCCGCTTCCTGCCGTCTTGGACATTACACGCATTGGGACTGATTAGGAAATGAATATAGAGGATGATGGCAGCCGACATTTCTATTCCTACCTGCGAGCCATTGCCCCGGAGTACAGACCCAGCAGAGCCCTACGCCCTGCCACACGGTCCCTGTTGAGGCCTCGCACGCCAGGCAAGAGGTCCGTTGGTCACAAGGTTTTTTCATTAACTGGCCCGTCCTGTGGATCTCTTTTCCTGATATTTTGTCAGAAGATGATCATCTCGCAAGAACTTCAGAGGACAACTAAAGACACTCACCTTTCAAGAGACATTTTAGTATGTGTCAACTGTGTGCTTCGAGCGATTTTATCGAAGACGGCGCGACGCCAAAGGTGATGATGATGATGATGATGATGATGATGATGATGATGATGATGATGATGATGATGATGATGATGATGATGATGATGATGATGATGATGATGATGATGATGATGATGATGATGATGATAATGTGCATCTTTGAAATGTCTTTATTACAGTAATGCCGTCATAAATTATTTTTTCCGTGGACGCGATTCCAAAATTGAAAGCATTTCATCAGTCGACGTCCTAACAGTTTCTTGTAATCCAGCGGTCCTTCTGTCTCTTTCTTCCTTCCTCCTTTCATTTTCTCTTTTTTCCTACCTTCTTTTCTTCTTTCTTCCTTCATCCTTCAATTTTCTTCCTTTTCGTCACCTTCCCTTCTGGCTTTCCTCTCTTCCTCTTTTAAGGATTTCTGCCTTTCTCTTGTCATTTTTCGTCCTTTTATTCAGGAAAACAGCAAATTTACATTGCATACTTCAGTGTCATTGCAAAAATCGATGAAACACACAGAAAATGAGTATGCAGTATGAAAGTCATTTCTTCATACTCGCGCGTCAATGTCTAGAATGGGGCCAGCAGTTCTCTATGGCAAGTGTGGATAATATTAAGAATAAATCTATGAAAAGCTAAATGTACATGTATTTTCCTGCAGCCCCAACTTGAGAAGGAGGAGCATGACCACACCGCTGATGGCAAACCCGTGGGAAACACATCCGCCAGGGTCAGAGACAAGGGAAACACCTCGGCTTTGGGTCACGGGTAGCCTCACGCTTGGCCGACGACGTGATCGCGAACGCGTTGCCCCTCGCGATTGCCAGCGAGATTCTCTGAAACATCAACTCTGTCTGGCGTGGGTCATCCGTCGACAGTGCAATCCGCTGGCCGATCTCTCGGAAAAGTTCCGTTGCTGCCGGTCCGACCACTCCAGTCATTTCGACAGCGAACGGGACGAAGTGGTACCGTTCCGTGATAGAGGCGTAGTTTCTCCTTTTCGAACCTTCGGCAGATCGGCAGGCGTGGCCTGGGTCGATAGCGGAGTCTGTCATTGAAGCCGGCGCAAAAGAGTCAGAGCAGGTGGCGTCCCAAACAAGTGACTTGCCGTTCTTGAATGGGAATACAGTCATGCCGTCGGGGCGCCGCCCGTTTCCTCTGTCGAGGCCAACCGGTTCCAAAACGGAATAGAGGCCTGCGGAGTCGAGCGACCGTTTGATTTTCCGTCCTTCCTGGCTTCTTTTCCTCTCCTTTCTTCCTTTCACTTTAACCTTTTCCTTCCTTCCTGCTTTGCCTCCTCATTTTCACCCTTCCTTCCATTCCACCTTCATTGATTCTGTCGTTCTTTCCTTCTACGGTTCCCTCTTTCCTGTCTTCCTTCTTTCCTTCTCTCCGTCCCGTGGCACAACAAGCGTGCGTTGTTTAGGGCGAGCCGCTTGCAAACCGCTTGCAAACCGCTTGCAAGCATTGGTCGGTGTCAACATGTGTCAACATTTTATAGCATTTACGTGTGCAGATGTAAAGGCGATCAAATGCTAACACAAGCTGACGCCGTTCTATGCTTGCAAACGGTTTGAAAGCAGTTTGCAAGCGGTTTGCAAGCGGTTTGCAGGCGGCTCGCCAAAAAAAACGCACACCTGATGGCCACCCTTCCTTCAGGGCTCGTGGACTTCCCGTGACCCTGGCTCACGTCCCCGACACCCGTCCTGATTGCCAAAAATCACGGGTACCCGAGCTCGGAGAATTAATCCACCCTGAATAATGCAGGGGGCGGCCGAGCCGTGTAGTTTATTGATTGAACGTGCGGTCGGTGGCGGTAATAATTCAATATTTGAGGGCGGGAAAACATGGCGGGGAGTCAAAGCGGAGCGAGACAAGCTTTCATCAAGTGGCACATAGCCACTCCAACGTGCCATCCATTTTTGATGGGGAAACCAGAGAGAAAGGGGGGGGGGGTGTCAGGGGGGTGGCCACTATGTATTTTTGATGTGTTGGGAGGGGGGACGGGGTGGTTGGTCCAGGAGCTGATTGAAGAAAGGCTGGATAGGTGATGGATTGGCAGCTGGTAGCGGGGTGATAGCAGGCAGTAGGGAGTGAGGGAGGGGTCGAGAGGTCGGTCGGGAGAGGATGGGGGAGATGAGAAAGGGGGGCGGGGGGGGGGGATGAAGAGGGGGGCCAGGAGGTGGGGGAAAGGGTGTTATTTAATGCAATCCGAGTAAAACAACTTTTTGTGGCAGGAGAAGAGAGAGAGAGAGAGAGAGAGAGAGAGAGAGAGAGAGAGATAGAGAGAGAGAGAGAGAGAGATAGATAGATAGATAGATAGATAGAGAGAGAGAGAGAGAGAGAGAGAGAGAGAGAGAGAGAGTGAGAGAGAGACGGAGGAAAAAACCCACCTTCATCTCAAATCTTCCAATCTCTCCCCCAAGGCCTGCTGCATCATTTGGACATGCCATCTATCTCAGTTTTCCAATTGTTTTTCCGTTCCTGTCTTGACTCTGACAACTTTTTCAGCTGCAAGCATCGCAGCCAGGAAACATGCAGGTGTGAACACGGTGAAAGCGTGCGGCGTTGCTCCTGTGCAAGCACTTAACGAGCTGGAGAAAAATATTTCAACAAGCAGTCACTTCTTCATGCGCAGGGGATATTTCTCAGCAATTATTCTAACCTTTTGGCATTTCGCTTCTTGTCTATCTGATTAAGATTTACTTTGCTTTGTCCTTCCAGTTCGCATCTGCGGGTGGAAAACCTGCGAACAAAATGCCATTTTCTACACTGGAAGTGGAGCTACTTTAACTCTACGCTACGTTTTGCGAATTCTCAAAGACTGTCTTCTTTTGCTTTCTTTTTTCTTTCATGAGCTGTGAAACTCGTCCATTTCATAATGGCATTTCTTCATCGCTTCCTGCATCTAGCCCTGCTCTCGCTACTGTTCTCCTCGTCGTTGTCGGCTCGCTCTCCCACTCTCAGTTCTGTTTCATCTGTACTTGCTGATGTCAAGACAGTAACCATCGCTCTCACTGCATCAAACGTGTTTGTGAATCTCGTAGCCTTTGTCTCTCTCACTCTCTCTCTCTCTCTCTCTCTATCTCTCTCTCTCCCCCTCTCTCCCTCTTCTCTCTCTCTCTCTCTCTCTCTCTCTCTCTCTCTCTCTCTCTCTCTCTCTCCCTCTCTCTCTCTGACTCACCCTCTCTCTCTCTCTCTCTCTCTCTCTCTCTCTCTCTCTGTATGTCTCTGTGCGTGTGCATGCTGGCACGCGTGAGCGTGTGCACGCTTGCGCGTGTGCGTGTGTGTATGTGTATGTGCGTGCGTGTGTGTGTGCGAGCGCAAATTTATGTGTCTGTGTATCTGTGTGCTTGTCTTTCAGCCTGCCTCCCAGCCTCTCTCTCTCTCTCCCCCCCCCCTCTCTCTCTCCCTCTCTCTCTCTCTCTCTCTCTCTCTCTCTCTCTCTCTCTCTCTCTATATATATATATATATATATATATATATATATATATATATATATATATATATATGTGTGTGTGTGTGTGTGTGTGCGCGTGTGGGTCCCTCCCTCCCTTCTGTATCCTTCTCTCTACGACCTACCTATTTTTCCTCTGCCCTATACGACCTACCTATTTTTCCTCTGCCCTAGATTTACAAACCCATCCCACATGACGGGGTACAAAGCCTCGCTTCAGAGCTTCTGGTCAGGCAAATAAAAAAAAGAAGATACCCGTGCCGTCTAGTCTGTCACGGACAGCATTCTCACCTGGGCACACCTGGTTGCTCATGTAATCACGACGTTGACCGCATGCAACACTGATTGTTTTCTGGCGCCATGAAGAATTTCGCACCTGTCTTTGAGCACCAGCAGAGCGGGACTCTGGAAGACAGGTCGGCGTTTGAGGTGGAAGATTATGGCGGCGAATGCCTTCTCCCAGAACAAAGACTGTCCCCCGCGGACCGCGTGTATTATTCAGGGGGATTCCTTGCCACCTCGCAGAACATGCATTTTTTACCGGCAGATTTGCGCGCCTTCCAACACGCGTCGGTTCGCGCCATCACGCGTCACGTGACAAGCATGACGGAGTGACGTGGCGCGGCGTGGGCTGACGTTGCGTGACGCAGCCAACCCCGAAACGACCCGCACACACAATCCCTGCTTCAGTGCCTGGATTGATTGTTTCACCCTGGTCGCGGTGAAGTAGCAGTGAGGGTTTCCTTTCTTCACGTCACTCAAAAAGTATTTGGAAAGTAAGACCCAGTAATGATAATGATACCCGACAGGTTGATGTTTGTTTTGTTTGTCTACTTTTGTTTGTTTGTTTGTTTCTTAGCACTTTCAAAGTTAGGGATAGTGCTGTTACTCAGGCCGTTTATAAGAGTGAGCTCAACCTTCTCCAGCCAACCTACATACTTATCAAGATTCTTCACGTTCTTCTTTTATTTATATTATCGCGTTTGTTTTCAATTATTTTCCCTTCAAGATTCAATATGGGTGTATTTATGTCATTTATTCATTAAAGAATTCGCCAACTTCTGAAAAGCAAAGTCACCACATCACACACATGTCTTGCTAATAGTCATCATCAGCTGATACATCGAGTAGGAGAATCACTGGCTGATGTTGTACCTTGTTGCTCACTGCTACAGAGGGGTTGTCATCAACATGAACGGTTTTGGATGTAGGTCGCTATGCTCTAATGAAGAAGTGACCGCAATTGGATGTTTGAACCACAAGACTAGAGCCCCGTACCAAGAAGAATTGGTGACGTAAAAGGCAGATCCAGAGCATGAGAGAACTCTGGGAAACATCAAGTGCCAAGTGCTCCAATATCGATGTGATATCCAAATTTAAAGCGACAGTCGGCAAGTGTCTGTAGCTGTAAGGAGTTGGACGTCCTCGATGGGATACGAGACGAAACGAGACGAGATAATGCGACACGATACGATATGGGACGAGACGAGACATACGATACGACACCATACGATACCATACAGCACGATACGATACCATACAGCACGATACGATACCATACAGCACGATACGATACCATACAGCACCATACGATACCATACAGCACCATACGATACCATACAGCACGATACAATACCATACAGCACCATACGATACCATACAGCACCATACGATACCATACAGCACCATACGATACCATACAGCACCATACGATACCATACAGCACCATACGATACCATACAGCACGATACGATACCATACAGCACGATACGATACCATACAGCACGATACGATACCATACAGCACGATACGATACCATACAGCACGATACAATACCATACAGCACCATACGATACCATACAGCACCATACGATACCATACAGCACCATACGATACCATACAGCACCATACGATACCATACAGCATCATACGATACCATACAGCACCATACGATACCATACAGCACGATTTGATACCATACAGCCCGATACGATACCATACAGCACCATACGATACCATACAGCACCATACGATACCATACAGCACGATTTGATACCATACAGCACGATACGATACCATACAGCACCATACGATACCATACAGCACCATACGATACCATACAGCACGATACGGTACCATACAGCACCATACGATACCATACAGCACCATACGATACCATACAGCACCATACGATACCATACAGCACCATACGATACCATACAGCACCATACGATACCATACAGCACCATACGATACCATCCAGCAAGATACGATACCATACAGCACCATACGATACCACACAGCACCATACGATACCACACAGCACCATACGATACCATACAGCACGATACGATACAAGACGATACAAAAGACAGCACAATACGATGCGATCAAATATTATACTGTCGCGATTTATCTATAATTAGAAATAGGTTCGTCCTCAGAGGGACGACATAGTCGCCCTTGAGGGGAGAGACCCTTAGATAAATGATGAGTTTACAACCTAAACTCAACCACCACTCCTTGGGGGGACACCACAAACACTAAGCATGCCAAAGCACATGTGAATAAAGACCACTGAATCAGGGAATAAATAAACAAATTAAAGTTTATTCACAAACACATTGACCATAATGGAAGAAACGCTCTCACAAAAGCTAAGTGATCCCACAAACCACAACCCGGGATCAAAACACATATACAAAGGAGGCAATCCCGTCACCCTATAATGATGAGGAAACCACTTCCCTTTTTTCCCCCATCATTCCCCCAAAAACAGAAATAAATTCAGCAATACCAAAGTCCAGAAATCCACAACTAGAGAGAAAGCTGCTCTCTCGTAGTCACTATTCACTATGGGCTGGATTCCATCCCTCTCCCAAAGGAACAATTACCACCAAAAAATTCACAACCGTTATTCACTATGGGCTGGATTACCTCCCTCTCCCAAAGGAACATTTACCACCAAAAATTCAGGACTACTATTCACTATGGGCTGGATTACATCCCTCTCCCAAAGGAACATTTAGCACCAAACAACATACAGGGTATGACAAACAGCTGCTCCACTCCCCGTATATAACGTCATGCTCAGCGGCCAGCGGCACGCTACCAAAACCCCCTCCACATTCCTTGGCTACCCCTGCTTCCCCTCAATGGCGGCGCTTCCGGCTGAACGACAGCAGCCAGACATAAACAAAGCAGGCCTCGCTCCCCTCCACTCACGCTCGTGCAAAGCGCTCTGCGCCCCGCAACTCACTTTCAGTCCACCTGAAATGAAAACACTGTCCCTAAACCACCTTGAACGAGTCACTGAACTCAGAACACATTCTCCCTGGGGAGTCCAGAATAATACTCTCACAACCAACGCGCGCTAAGCGNNNATAGTGATTCGTAGAAACGTGAACATTCAACATGGCGGCCTGAGTCTCATCTTCGTTTGTGTGACCTGTTCTACTTATGCCACTGCAGCTCTTCTCTCTGACTGCTCTCTATCTGGTAGCTTTCCACATAGCCTTGTGACAGTGTGTCTTTTCTTCTTGGAAAACAAATCATCCTCTTAGCACTGGACCGGAAAGAGAACTGTGAGTTACATTTTTTCCTTTTTTATTCCTAAGTAACTCAAGTCATGGGATAGACGATCCTAAAAACGCCCAGACATGAATGTGGTTATTCATGTAGAGAAAAAGGGCCTGCTCTTTTGTTTCATCATTTTTTGCTAGTGTTTGTCTGCACCTTGTTCACTTACCCGTCGTAACCCATGTTCCAACTGGTTTATGCTGAGGATGATCCTGCCTGGGGACAGCCACCCCATCCTGCTCCCACTAGATTAATCGAAGTTACCACTACACCTAGCTAAAGTCTGATAGATGATGCCGTAACGTATCCCTGTTGTGGCACTTGTGTGACCAAACCTTCGCGTACCAATCTGTATCAGCAAACGGGGAACTGCTCAGTCCACTTATGACGTGGGAGGAACGTGGAATGAGATGCGAATAAACCTTGCGGTGCCATTTTTTCAATCTTGCCTGTTCAAAGTGTGTCAGCGCCTGTCCGGTGAGTATGACCATAACAATACTGTCAGCAGCGATGTATGTATTTTGGGGAATGTGTAGTCTGCCGCCAATGCTAGATTTACAAAACATTTTGCCTGTTCCGACTCTTTTTTGGGCTTGATCAAAACCCCACATCCTTATCCGGACTTTCGATGTCCCCATCATCGAGTCAAAGACGGAGGGGGGGTGAGGGGGTATTATCCCTAACCCGATTGCCGTAACGACCGACACGAAGAGACGAAAATGCATAGAGGGTTGTTTCATAAGGGTGATGGGGGGGGGGGGAGGGAGGAGGGCAAGGGTGAGGGGGGGATATAGGGGGAAAGAAGAAAAGGACCGTTGCGCCCTGTAATGTTCCGGATTAAGGGGTAGCCGCCCCCTGTGAGGGGGGATCGGGGGAGGAGGGGGGGGAGGAAGTCCCTTAGGACTGGGCGGTACCGTTTCCGAGAGGGGTCCATAGCGCGTGTGGAAAGGAGGGGGGGTAATAGGGGCCCGAGGAAAGGATTAAAGAAATGCGATTTGTGGCGGGATCGACCAAAGGGCCGAGGGTACTGGGGTCGCTGCGGTGAAGTTGGTGAGCAGGGGACGCTTGATTGCCGTGGGCTTGAGCGGGTTGGGGCGGGGGGGGCGTTGGGACGGGGGTCTTGCCCCATGGCCTTCGGGGGATTGGGGTGAGGGGGGGGCAGGTGGAGTGCTGAGCCTGTTCCGGGGTGGCCCAAGAAGCACTATAACAACAATTGTACATTTACGTATAGCATTACTAAAAGATTTTGGATATTTTCTTCATGATTCATTCCCTTTTCTTACCACTATAACCTTAATCCAACTCTCTCTAATAACGCTCATTGATACAGTTTGTCCATTTTCCTCAGCTTTGCTATCTTATTTGTTTGAGATATAATCTTAATTTCAGGATTCAACTGTCTCCTTTCCGACATCCATACTGACGCCTCCCCTTACGCCTGATTATTATCACTAACATTTGGTGGAAGCCTATAAACCTTTTCTAAATATCGCCTCCGCTTTCTACTTGTCAGTTAACGTCCACCACCGGGGTGCGGCTGGGGGGGGGGGGGGGGGGGGGGGGGGGGGGGGGGGGGGGGGGAGGGGAAGGGGGGGAGGGGGGGGGGAGAAGGTGAGTGTTACGGGATGGCCCCGCCCAGGATGTATGTGAGGTCTCACGAAGGAGGGTGAGATTGGTCGGGCCAGCGGAGGTGTTTTGACGTGGACAGGGGAGCGAAGCAGACCTTGAATACCGAGGGTAGTCCGGTGCGTGGATGCCTCGCGCGGGCGCGCGGCGAATGGGGGGTCCGGTCCATCAACGGGATTGCCCATTGGGAACTCTGATGCGAGAGGCGACCGGGGGGGTCGGGGGGTAACGGGGAAAAAGAGTGGGGGGGGTGCGAGGGTGGGGGGAGGGGCGAGGGTGGCTTGTGGGTCAGGACTGACCGGGGAAGGGCTGAGCGGGTTAGCCGGTGTGCGGGGCCCGCCAACGCCAAATCAGACGCCGGGTCCCTCAGTACAACAAGGCAAATTGGACCTCGCTACGCACTGCAGCCCAAGAACTCTCCAACACCATTGAAAGTTCCTTCAATGAGAACAGCAACACTGAGGAAATATGGCAGACTTTCAAAGGCGGTGTTGCTTCCATGATTGAGCAGTATGTCCCCTACAAGACCCTTGGGAGCCGCAACAAGCCATGGGTGGACTACGCCACACTCAGACTCATCAGGAGGAGGGACAGACTCTACAAACGCTGGAAGAAGACAGGCAACGCAGATCTCAAGGCCGAATTTCAGAAACTCAGGCAAAGTCCAGAGAAACCTGAGACGAGAGTACTGGTCCCACACTGAGAAGCTATTCACCGACTCCTCCGACAAGACCTCCAGACCCAACACAAAGCGGTTTTGGACATACATCAAAACCCAGCGTACTGAGGCCTCCGGAGTCTCCCCCCTTAAGGTGGACGGCAAGCTGGTCACCGACGCCAAAGACCGTGCTGAGGCACTAAACCAGACCTTCTACTCCGCCTTTAGCCCCAAGATCTCCTGCACAGAAGAAGAATTCCAAGAACGTAAAACCTCCATGCACAGTCTGATCGTCCCACCTGTACATAGCTTTATCAACATCAAAACCTCTGGTGTCAGAAAACTGATGAAAGACTTGGATCCCAGCAAGGCACCAGGACCCGAAGGCATCAGCCCAAGGATTCTGAAGGAGCTTGCTGATGAACTCTCACCTGCCCTGGCCCTCCTTTTTCAGTCCTCGCTGAACACAGGCGTCGTCCCAAGCGACTGGCGCCAAGCGAATGTCACGGCAGTCTACAAGAAAGGCCAACGCTACGATCCATCAAACTATCGACCCATCTCATTGACGTTGATACCATGTAAGCTCTTGGAGCAAATTGTCACCAGCACACTTATGTCCTTCGCTGAGAACAACGGCATCCTGCGGACAGAACAGCATGGATTCAGACGTAAGGGTTCCTGCGAGAGCCAACTACTGGGGCTTGTGGATGAGCTGACAGACGACCTCGAAAGGGGGAAGGAGACTCACTCCCTCATCATAGATTTCAGCAAGGCGTTCGACCATGTCTGCCACCAGCTTCTCCTCCACAAGCTTCACCACTATGGAGTCGTCGGCCGGATCCACGCCTGGATCAAAGAGTTCCTCTCTGACCGACAGCAGGCAGTTGTGGTCGATGGAGCCACCTCCAGCCTTGCTCCTGTAGAATCTGGGGTACCACAGGGGTCTGTGATCCACCCCGCCCTGTTTGTGCTCTATATCAATGATCTCCCTGATGGCCTCACTTCCACCTCTCGCCTGTTTGCCGATGACACTCTCTGCCACAAGACTATGAGCTCCGCCAGTGACAAGCAAGCCCTTCAAGAGGATCTAAATCACCTCGCTGAGTGGGAGCAGAAGTGGCTGATGAGTTTCCACCCGGAGAAGTGCTAGACTCTCCCAGTGTCCAGAAAGAGAAATCCCAAGACATGCTCTTACAAACTGCACAGCCACACCCTCAGCACCGTCAAAGAGGCCAAGTACCTCGGAGTGACCCTGTCTCACGACCTGAGGTGGGACACTCACGTCTCGAATGTCACCAACAAGGCAAACCAAATGCTCAGCTTCCTTCGCCGCAACCTGCGAGTTGGCTCTCAGGAGGTGACGCAGCGAGCCTGCCTCGAAGCTGTACAGCGCAGAGCAGCCCGTTGGGTTGTCAACCGCCACTGCAAGACCTCGACCGTGGACACCATGTTGGAACACCTGCAGTGGCCAACACTCCAAGAACGGCGCCGTAAAGCCCGTCTCATCACCATGTATAAATACACCAATGGACTGCTGATGAACAACACCCGAAACCACCCCACCACCAACCCTATCGCTAGAAGCACCATTGTGGACTGGAACTCGCTCCCAGCCGAGGTAGCTCTCAGCCCCTCCCAGTCCCTGGAGGCCTTCAAATCCCATATCTAGCACCCCCCCCCCCCCCCCCCCCCCCGTTTTATCCCGACCATATTTTCCGCTGATCATCTGGCAGCTTTCCTTCTAAATCCTGACAAATCCACCTCCTCGCAACCTCCGTCTGCAGAATCTTCACCTTGCTGAAGGCGGCAGTCAAAAGAAAGAAGAAGAAGGAGAAGAAGAAGACATTAATAGCAATGAGCGTTGGTGCAAGCGATGTAAAGCCATCACACTACGTTGATCGATTTCGATTTTCACACTCGACCTGGGAAAATGCAGAAATAGGTCGTCAACTGAACTGAATACAACTCTTTAGTCGTCATTCATTTGAAGCGATTACATTAACAAACCAATTGCGTTATCATTATCTAGAACTTAAGAAATCGAGACGAAATGAAAGACGAGTAATTTTTCTTCACTGCGTCATTAGATCACTTGCACAACGCGAATAATGAGCACGCCATTTTGCTCTGTATGTGTACAAGTTGCTGCTTCGATAAACGCCAACACTAAATCAAGAACGTCGTTTCCATCAATATGCCTAATAAAAAATTAAAAAGCAAATGCATATTATAAATGCGCTTTCGAGGAAGATAATGCACACAAAAAAAAGTTGGAGTCATTCGAATCTCAACGGTATTCAACGCTCGAAAATGAAAGCGGGGCAGACATATGCATTATTTGCAAGTGCGTGGTAATTTCACTCAATTACCAGCAGATAAATTGCAATCTAGTTCGCAAGAGAGGCTAATCTGACACAATTGCTAGTCTTCTTTACGTAAATGCACAATATGCAAACGAAATAACAATGATAGAGGGGATAAGAACTTGTAAAAAACCTTGAAAAATCCGGCGTCAGACATGATGGCGATCTGTCGATTCACGAAATGTCACGTTGTACACGAGAGCGGAAGATCTGAATGCTTCATGTTGTGAGAGTTGTGTCCCTTGTAGAGGGTGTGCGTGTTGGCGATAACCCTCAGACCACCTGTGCCGTTCTCATGGGGTTCTTCTTCGTTTTTCTGTCGTTTCGACATGCGTTTCTCCACAAAATCATGTGCCTTGTGTGGCCTTATCATCCTTTTATTTATGTCGGATTTAATCAAAGCGAAATCCGATAGTGATCAAGTAGAAAGCAGCATCGGAACTGAAAAGAGTGACCAGTCTGCTTCGCGCGATGGACACTCCAAGACAGGCGCAAAGAGCAGCAAAACGAAGAGTGAGCAGTCACATGGACGACGATCGGGGTCGCCAAAAACTGACGGCGATGGCCAGGAGAGGAAAGATTCTGAATCGAAGGTCGACGATTGGCCGCCGAATAATGTGAGCTTGAACGACCCCCCTTCCAAGTGGCCTGGCCACCTGAAGCCACTCGGCAGCGTGGGGATGATTCAGACTGTGGAGGTGCACAGAAAATTCCCCAAGCCACTGACGTTTTTCTCTGACCATGTGGCGCAGTATTCACCTGTGCTGATGCGTAACGCCAGTCAGAGGTGGAAGGCTCACTCCATGTGGCAGGACGACAAGTATTTTCTCGGCTTGCCCCAAGCCCTGACCCACTGGGTGGACACCATAGATGGAAACATCACCTTCCGGAGCTTCATCGAAAAGTACCGGCTCCATCCATACATCTTGGATGAAGAGGTTCCCATCTTTCTCAGGTATTTGCATGCAGACTCCATTGTCTGTCAGTCTCTGTTTCTGCCTGCCTGCCTGCTGCATGCCTCCCTGCCTGCCTGCCTCCCTGTCTGCCTGCCTGCCTCCCTGTCTGCCTGCCTGCCTGTCTGCCGGCCGGCTGGCCTGCTCCCCGGCCGGCCGGCCTGCTCCCCGGCCGGCCGGCCCCCCCCCCCCCTCTCTCTCTCTCTCTCTCTCTCCCTCCCTCCCTCCCTCCCTCCCTCCCTCCCCTCTTTTCCTCCCTCCTTCTCCCTCCCTCCCTCCTCCTCCCTCCCCCTCCTCCCTCCCTCCCTCCCCTCCCCCTCCCTCCCCCTCCCTCCCTTACTCCCTCCCTCCCTTCCCTCCCTCCCTCCCTCCCTCCCTCCCTCCCTCCCTCCCTCTCCCCTCCCCTCCCTCCTCCCTCCCCTCCCTCCCTTCCTCCCTCCCTCCCACCCCCCCACCCCTCCCTCCCTCCCTCCCTCCCTCTCTCTCCCCCCCCCTCCCTCCCCTACCTCCCTCCCTCCCCTCCCTCCATCCCTCCCTCCCTCCCTCCCTCCCTCCCTCCCTCCCTCCCTCCCTCCCTCCCTCCCTCCCTCCCTCCCTCCCTCCCTCCCCCCCCCTCCCTCCCTCCCTCCCCCCCCCCTCTCTCTCTCTCTCTCTCTCTCTCTCTCTCTCTCTCTCTCTCTCTCTCTCTCAGATGGGTGGACAGGTAGGCAGGTGGGCAGACAGACAGTCAGACCCATCTGTCTTTCCATTCCCATCCCTCTCTCATACATGTATGCATGCATGCACACACATGCAAACACACACTGTATGCAAACACACATGTATATGCAAACACACAAATGTACACACACACACGCACACACACACACGCACACACACGCAAGCTTGTGTGTGCGCACCAACATACACAAGCAAACACACACAAACATGCACACACACACACACATGCAAGCTTGTGTATGCACATCAACATACACATGCAAATACTCACAAATGTGTACACACACATTGATGCATGCATGTGCACATGTATACACACACACATGCACACACACACACACACACACAAACACACACACACACAAACACACACACACACACACACACACACAAACACACACACACATGCACACACACACACACACACACACAAACACACACACACACACACACACCCAGAAGAAGGGAGGGGACATCTATTATGATTTCCTTGAGAAAACTGCTAGCATTGGTGATTCCTGCCGATGTAAACTGAAGTATTTCTATCATTCCAGGGATGACGTTTTGGTGCCATCTCCATTGCTGTGTGGTCCATACTATTCACACTATTCATCTCATGTAAGTATGGAGCAATGTGGGCCATACTATTCACACTATTCATCTCATGTAAGTATGGAGCAATGTGGGCCATACTATTCACACTATTCATCTCATGTAAGTATGGAGCAATGTGGGCCATACTATTCACACTACTCATCTCATGTAAGTATGGAGCAATGTGGTCCATACTATTCACACTATTCATCTCATGTAAGTATGGAGCAACTGATGTGGTCCATACTATTCATACTTTTCATCTCATGTAAGTATGGAGCTGCAGACGGAGGGTGGGTGGGGGTGGGGGTGGACAGTTGAACGAGTGGATGGAAAATGAATAGATGGACATGCACATGAACATACATATTCATAGATACATCAATGATGTCTGTCATGGATTCCAAGAAAGACATTGGCACAGTAGGTAGCTGTGAGCTGCATCCAAAATTGACCTGCAGCTCAGATGTCTGCAGATTGGGCATGGGCATTGGACTGCAGCAAAATCTGGAACTCTCTCCTAATTCGGAAAAGTACTTCTTATGCAGGCTATTGTGGTATGTTTACACTGTGCTTTGCACTGTAAACCCCACCACCACCCCACCACCACCACCCCACCCACACACCTCCACCCACCCACCTCTACCCACCCACCTCCACCACCACCCCAACCCCCCCATCCCCACCCCCTGCTGCCCCTTCCCCCGCCCCTCCCATCACCTCCTGCCCCCCCCCCCCCCCCCCCCAAATAGTTTTGGTTAAGGTAACCCAACTGACCCTATTTTTTTCTTCCAACTGAGCCCCTCCCCCCCTCTCACCCCCTCCCTAAAGAAAACAAAAGAGTAAGAAATCAACAGTTAACAATGAACTTTGTGCTATTTCATCTTCCCTGCCCTATGAGCACTTGGGGAATCCACCATTTAAGTTTTGTGTTGTTTTTTTATTTCAGCAAATGAGAAAATTTGAATTATTTTCAATCCAACCTGTTCTTTAAAAAGTTCAGATCAACCTACTGACCCAGTTTTGCTGTTGCCACGTTACCATAATCACTACTTCACTACTTCATTACTTACTCCCCCCTCCCCCTCCCCCCCCCACCCCCACCCCACCCTTCCCATCACCACCACCACCACCCCATCCCCCCACTGGTTGAATGTGTGGAGTGCTAACCCAAATTCACACTCACCCTCTGTGCATGGAGATCACTTTACAGAGTATGCATCCAGCATGCCCCAATAAGACAGGCCTCATTATGTTGTGGTTACAGAAGAATATATATGATGTGTTGCTGGTTATGGGAGTTGGGATGCCATAGCTTGCATTGCTGCTTAAAATGGAAAGCAGGGTATCACCTACCTCCACTTTCATTTGCACAATTCTCAAATTCTTCTTGTTTTCTTGTCTAGGGGTATCACAAGTGGAGGGGGGATAATTAATTCACTCACTCACTATCTCACTGCTCGCATGACATGACACAATGTTTGTTAAGGATGTTAACAAATAAACTGAAGCATGAATAAAGATCAAATTCAAGGCAACTGGATAACAACGTCAATCAATTCCATCAGTCTAGCCTCTGACTGAAACGTAGAGGATTGCTTCCTCTGAGCCAACAACGAAATTGACCCCAAAGTTACTCACGAGTCTTTCAAGCAGATGGGCGACGCTCTTCTGGAATGCTTCACTGACAAACTTTTGCCCAAGGAACGCTATCCATGCAAACCAACACACACATTCAGCCAGTGGTCCGCACCGACTGAGGGAACACTCTCCTCACGACGAAAAGGAGTTTGTTCTTTCCTTCAAGGAAGGGTACTGTTCTTCATACAGCAGGGCAGATGGTCCGGGGGGGGGGGGGGATGACTTGAGGGATTTCTTTAACGTGTCTCACTAAACACGGAGCGGCTTCTGACTCATGTCTCTTCACCAAGCTGTCTAGGCGCACACTGCTCTAACTTCCAAACACTCCAGGCCAGCAAGTGTCATCCACAGTCCACACGTGATCACACTCAGCCAATCAAATCATCAGGGAAGGTGTCCCTGCCTCATTAACGGCATTAGCCTGATCCCACCAAAACCTCGCATTTCAAACAACACAGAAAATAGGTCGCAGGGGTCGGGCTGCAATTCCCACCAAAACCTCGCATTTCAAACAACACAGAAAATAGGTCGCAGGGGTCGGGCTGCAATTCCCGCCAAACCTGGCATTTCAAACAACACAGAAAATAGGTCGCAGGGGTCGGGCTGCAATTCCCACCAAAACCTCGCATTTCAAACAACACAGAAAATAGGTCACAGGGGTCGGGCTGCAATTCCCGCCAAACCTGGCATTTCAAACAACACAGAAAATAGGTCGCAGGGGTCGGGCTGCAATTCCCGCCAAACCTGGCATTTCAAACAATACAGAAAATAGGTCACAGAGGTCGAGCTGCAATTCCCACCAAACCTGGTATTTCAAACAACACAGAAAATAGGCCACAGGGTCGGACCGCAACACAAGGGTTTTGTGAGTGCCTACAGAAGATGTGGGAGGCAGGAGTTGTTACAGAAGATGTGGAGTTCCCTATTGCTGGGTACAGAGGATGTGGGAGGCAGGAGCTGTTACAGAAAATGTGGAGTCCCGTATTTTTGGTTACAGAAGATGTGGAGTCCCCTATTGCTGGGTACAGAAGATGGAGTCCCCTATTGCTGGGTACAGAAGGTGGAGTCCCTTATTGCTGGGTACAGAAGATGGAGTCCCCTATTGCTGGGTACAGAAGGTGGAGTCCCCTATTGCTGGGTACAGAAGGTGGAGTCTCCTATTGCTGGGTACAGAAGGTGGAGTCTCCTATTGCTGGGTACAGAAGGTGGAGTCCCCTATTGCTGGGTACAGAAGATGGAGTCCCCTATTGCTGGGTACAGAAGGTGGAGTCCCCTATTGCTGGGTACAGAAGGTGGAGTCCCCTATTGCTGGGTACAGAAGGTGGAGTCCCCTATTGCTGGGTACAGAAGATGTGGAGTCCCCTATTGCTGGGTACAGAAGGTGGAGTCCCCTATTGCTGGGTACAGAAGATGTGGAGTCCCCTATTGCTGGGTACAGAAGATGTGGAGTCCCCTATTGCTGGGTACAGAAGATGTGGAGTCCCCTATTGCTGGGTACAGAAGGTGGAGTCCCCTATTGCTGGGTACAGAAGATGGAGTCCCCTATTGCTGGGTACAGAAGGTGGAGTCCCCTATTGCTGGGTACAGAAGGTGGAGTCTCCTATTGCTGGGTACAGAAGGTGGAGTCTCCTATTGCTGGGTACAGAAGGTGGAGTCCCCTATTGCTGGGTACAGAAGATGGAGTCCCCTATTGCTGGGTACAGAAGGTGGAGTCCCCTATTGCTGGGTACAGAAGGTGGAGTTCCCTATTGCTGGGTACAGAAGGTGGAGTCCCCTATTGCTGGGTACAGAAGATGGAGTTCCCTATTGCTGGGTACAGAAGGTGGAGTCTCCTATTGCTGGGTACAGAAGGTGGAGTCCCCTATTGCTGGGTGCAGAAGATGTGGAGTCCCCTATTGCTGGGTACAGAAGATGTGGAGTCCCCTATTGCTGGGTACAGAAGGTGGAGTCTCCTATTGCTGGGTGCAGAAGATGTGGAGTCCCATATTGCTGGGTACAGAAGGTGGAGTCCCATATTGCTGGGTACAGAGGATGTGGAAGGCATGAGTTGTTACAGAAGATGTGGAGTCCCCAGTTTCTGGTTACAGAGGATGTGGATGGCCTGGCACGGAGTGAAACTGCCCATTCAGAGGATGGACAAGGATGTCATTCGTTGTGTGGTTTCGGGACAGCAAAACCTGGTCCTCATCAACCCACTGGAGTTTGCTGACAAGGTAGGAGTCCTATGCTGTGTATTGTCTGCAAGACAACTTGGCATCTGTGCTCATTCTGTGTGAATAGAATCTTCAGCTTGCCCATACATTGTAGCTGTCAAGTTGCCTGAGTCTGGTGACACTTTCTGTAGTCAGCTTATTGAGGAAATTCACTTCTGACTTGAGACCTGCACATAGCCACATATACAGACACATTCAACTGTGAGTTATGTGGCTATGGGTTCCAGCTGATTAGGGGTTATCATGCATCAACTGCTGAATGCTACATGCCAAGAAATCTTTGTTCTCTCTTCCTGCATTCAGGGTAATGACATGATCATGATTATCAAAAACTAGTTTTTTTCATGACTAGAATTTTTTAAAACTACACAACTGCCCTAAAATCCTATGCTGATTATGATGGGCTTTACTCAAGAGGTACCCATATTTGTTTAGTTTTCCAAGTCGTGGCAGTGGCTGCAGATGTCAGGATGGGTATAGTGGTCTCTTTCTCTGCTGAGTGCAGCACTGATATGATTGATACAGAGTAATGCAAGACACATCTTCGTGCAGATGCCAAAAAAGTTTGGACTGGTGGATGTGGACCGAGTGGACTTTGAGAAGTTTCCAACACTGAGGGAGGTGGCATACCACAAAGCAACCCTTGAAGCTGGGAGCTGCCTTTTCCTGCCTACCAAGTGGTAAGTCTGTGTTTTGGAACCTGGTACTTGGTACTTATCATGCAGCAGATTCAGAATGGATAATGTGTACAGGTCCTGTGTTTGGGTTCTGTGTGATTCTGTGTACAGGTCTTGTGTTTGGGTTCTGTGTGATTCTGTGTACTGATCCTGTGTTTGGGTTCTGTGTGATTCTGTGTACTGGTCCTGTGTTTGGGTTCTGTGTGATTCTGTGTACAGGTCCTGTGTATGGGTTCTGTGTGATTCTGTGTACTGGTCCTGTGTTTGGGTTCTGTGTGATTCTGTGTACACGTCCTGTGTTTGGGTTCTGTGTGATTCTGTGTACTGGTTCTGTGTTTGGGTTCTGTGTGATTCCGTGTACTGGTCCTGTGTTTGGGTTCTGTGTGATTCTGTGTACTGGTCCTGTGTATGGGTTCTGTGTGATTCAGTGTACTGGTCCTGTGTTTGGGTTCTGTGCGATTCTGTGTACAAGTCCTGTGTTTGGGTTCTGTGTGATTCTGTGTACAAGTCCTGTGTTTGGGTTCTGTGTGATTCTGTGTACTGGTCCTGTGTTTGGGTTCTGTGTGATTCTGTGTACAAGTCCTGTGTTTGGGTTCTGTGTGATTCTGTGTACTGGTCCTGTGTTTGGGTTCTGTGTGATTCTGTGTACAAGTCCTGTGTTTGGGTTCTGTGCGATTCTGTGTACAAGTCCTGTGTTTGGGTTCTGTGTGATTCTGTGTACTGGTTCTGTGTTTGGGTTCTGTGTGATTCTGTGTACAAGTCCTGTGTTTGGGTTCTGTGTGATTCTGTGTACTGGTTCTGTGTTTGGGTTCTGTGTGATTCTGTGTACTGGTCCTGTGTTTGGGTTCTGTGTGATTCTGTGTACTGGTCCTGTGTTTGGGTTCTGTGTGATTCTGTGTACTGGTTCTGTGTTTGGGTTCTGTGTGATTCTGTGTACTGGTCCTGTGTTTGAGTTCTGTGTGATTCTGTGTACTGGTCCTGTGTTTGAGTTCTGTGTGATTCAGTGTACAGGTCCTGTGTATGGGTTCTGTGTGATTCTGTGTACTGATCCTGTGTTTGGGTTCTGTGTGATTCTGTGTACTGGTCCTGTGTTTGGGTTCTGTGTGATTCTGTGTACTGGTCCTGTGTTTGGGTTCTGTGTGATTCTGTGTACTGGTCCTGTGTTTGGGTTCTGTGTGATTCTGTGTACTGGTCCTGTGTATGGGTTCTGTGTGATTCTGTGTACTGGTCCTGTGTTTGGGTTCTGTGTGATTCTGTGTACTGGTTCTGTGTTTGGGTTCTGTGTGATTCTGTGTACTGGTCCTGTGTTTGGGTTCTGTGTGATTCTGTGTACAAGTCCTGTGTTTGGGTTCTGTGTGATTCTGTGTACTGGTTCTGTGTTTGGGTTCTGTGTGATTCTGTGTACTGGTTCTGTGTTTGGGTTCTGTGTGATTCTGTGTACTGGTCCTGTGTTTGGGTTCTGTGTGATTCTGTGTACAAGTCCTGTGTTTGGGTTCTGTGTGATTCTGTGTACTGGTCCTGTGTTTGGGTTCTGTGTGATTCTGTGTACTGGTTCTGTGTTTGGGTTCTGTGTGATTCTGTGTACTGGTTCTGTGTTTGGGTTCTGTGTGATTCTGTGTACTGGTCCTGTGTATGGGTTCTGTGTGATTCTGGGTACAGGTCCTGTGTTTGGGTTCTGTGTGATTCTGTGTACTGGTCCTGTGTATGGGTTCTGTGTGATTCTGTGTACTGGTCCTGTGTATGGGTTCTGTGTGATTCTGTGTACTGGTCCTGTGTATGGGTTCTGTGTGATTCTATGTACTGGTCCTGTGTTTGAGTTCTGTGTGATTCTGTGTACAGGTCCTGTGTATGGGTTCTGTGTGATTCTGTGTACTAGTCCTGTGTTTGAGTTCTGTGTGATTCTGTGTACAAGTCCTGTGTTTGGGTTCTGTGTGATTCTGTGTACTGGTCCTGTGTTTGGGTTCTGTGTGATTCTGTGTACTGGTCCTGTGTTTGGGTTCTGTGTGATTCTGTGTACTGGTTCTGTGTTTGGGTTCTGTGTGATTCTGTGTACAAGTCCTGTGTTTGGGTTCTGTGTGATTCTGTGTACTGGTTCTGTGTTTGGGTTCTGTGTGATTCTGTGTACTGGTCCTGTGTTTGGGTTCTGTGTGATTCTGTGAACTGGTCCTGTGTTTGGGTTCTGTGTGATTCTGTGTACTGGTCCTGTGTATGGGTTCTGTGTGATTCTGTGTACTGGTCCTGTGTTTGGGTTCTGTGTGATTCTGTGAACTGGTCCTGTGTTTGGGTTCTGTGTGATTCTGTGTACTGGTTCTGTGTTTGGGTTCTGTGTGATTCTGTGAACTGGTCCTGTGTTTGGGTTCTGTGTGATTCTGTGTACTGGTCCTGTGTTTGGGTTCTGTGTGATTCTGTGTACTGGTTCTGTGTTTGGGTTCTGTGTGATTCTGTGTACTGGTTCTGTGTTTGGGTTCTGTGTGATTCTGTGTACTGGTCCTGTGTATGGGTTCTGTGTGATTCTGGGTACAGGTCCTGTGTTTGGGTTCTGTGTGATTCTGTGTACTGGTCCTGTGTATGGGTTCTGTGTGATTCTGTGTACTGGTCCTGTGTATGGGTTCTGTGTGATTCTGTGTACTGGTCCTGTGTATGGGTTCTGTGTGATTCTATGTACTGGTCCTGTGTTTGAGTTCTGTGTGATTCTGTGTACAGGTCCTGTGTATGGGTTCTGTGTGATTCTGTGTACTAGTCCTGTGTTTGAGTTCTGTGTGATTCTGTT
>JAWQFJ010001003.1:90144-117644 GCA_034096865.1 Theodoxus fluviatilis
AGATTTTTTTTTTGGACGTTAAGAGATTATAAAGTTGTCTCTCGGTTGAAGCGCCTGTAAGTGTTGTGCGCAGTGAGCACTTGCTGACAGCGCATTTTCAGAACGTTTTACACATGTTTTGTTTGTTTGGTTCTGCAGCGGTTCGTGCAGAGCGTTTTTCTTGTGCATGATGTTTTATTCTTGGCGTTCAGCCTCGCCTATAAGTAGAGGAGACTGAAAGAGAATGGATGGGAAGGAGAATTGACTAAGAACTATAGCGATAAGCCCGCAGGGCAGTTTTTAAAGGTTTTGTTTGAAAGATGTTTATGAGTTATTGAGTTGATTGTTTTATGTTGGTTTCGGTTTGTGGCGTCTTTGTCTTTAAATGTGATTAGTGACTGAGGAAGGAATTTCCCTTATATATTTTATTTTTCACTCTCCGTTTGGGGGTCGAGTCACCTTCCACCCACTCCAACCGTGACATTCAGCCACTGCCCTCTGGGCTGCTACTTTTCTGGCATGCCAACAAAAAGTACTTTCAGAGAGAACGTACCCAGCGGTTCTTTCCACTTCTGCTTCTATGTTGAATGGCAGCACATTCAACTTATTAAGGAACTGAGACGTACATGGTCTGTGTGTCTCCCAGGGTGGGTTGCCCGACAAGGCACAGCTTCAGGAGTACATAGACAAGTACGCCAAGGCCATAGAGAGCGTCATCTCGGAGAGCATTGAGGAACTGGCTACCACTGGTTCCCTGCCTGACCTCCAGCAGAAGCTTCGCTCCAAGCGGCAGGAGCTGGGTGAGCATCTCCGTGGCGTCCGGAGCTTGTCTTGTCGTTGAAAGTCCAGTGGCCAGGGTTCCAGAGGATTAGAGAAACATTGAGCTGCTCTGGATATCTGTTGCACTGTCTCTGTGGAGTTTTGTGTCCCTGTACTGTTACTTCATGCTGCAGTTGTCTATGCTGACTGCTTGCTTTGGGCTGGACAGACTTGCCTCACAAAGAATTGATCTGTTGGAGAGTAGAAAGATGCCAGCGCTCAGCTTGCCTAGACTTTTTGAATTTTGGACATACACAGGGCTGAGGATTCTGCCATAAAGCCTCATGGTTCTATTGGATTTCAAGTGTATGCCTCACTAAGGCCTAGGTCTGCATGCAGGTTATGTTGGTCTTGACTGATTACCTGAATTTTATGTGTGTTATGTCAGTGAAGAAATCTGCACATGCAAATATTCTGTCTGCTGCTTCCTATAAACTTTTCTTGTTTGGTCAGAGATGGCACCCTTCTTTTGTCTGTACACAAATGCACACATGCACACAAGGAGGGGAACACACATCCACACACACACACACACACACACATGAAGGCCATGAAAAGCACCACTCCATGTTGTGTTGTGTACTGCAGGCATCGACTCTGCAGACAGTGCAGGCAGTGCAAAGAGTGGAGGCCAGAGGGAGAAGAGGGACAAACCAAAGTCTGCCAGGGAACAGGCTAAGGCAAAGATTGAAGAAGCCCGAGCTCAAAGTGAGTCATGTGCTGTATTGTTCTGTGTTCACACCCGAGCCCAAAGTGAGTCATGTGCTGTATTGTTCTGTGTTCACACCCAATTCAAAAGTGAGTCATGCACTGTATTGTTCTGTGTTCACACCCAAGCCAAAAGTGAGTCGTGTGCTGTATTGTTCTGTGTTCACACCCAAGCCAAAAGTGAGTCGTGTGCTGTATTGTTCTGTGTTCACACCCGAGCCCAAAGTGAGTCATGTGCTGTATTGTTCTGTGTTCACACCCGAGCCCAAAGTGAGTCATGTGCTGTATTGTTCTGTGTTCACACCCAAGCCAAAAGTGAGTCATGTACTGTATTGTTCTGTGTTCACACCCAAGCCAAAAGTGAGTCATGCACTGTATTGTTCTGTGTTCACACCCAAGCCAAAAGTGAGTCGTGTGCTGTATTGTTCTGTGTTCACACCGGAGCCCAAAGTGAGTCATGTGCTGTATTGTTCCGTGTTCACACCCGAGCCCAACGTGAGTCACGTACTGTATTGTTCTGTGTTCACACCAAAGCCCAAAGTGAGTAATGTGCTGTATTGTTCTGTGTTCACACTTTGATCAGTCTGTGCTTACTTGTAGTTGTCTTTTCTGTGGTCTCTGCATGACTTGGATGGAAACCTGCAAGGCCTGTTGCACACACTTCTTGCATGGCCAACATTTGCACTAACTAATAATGCATAACTCAGGACTGTATAATGCTTTGACATCAAGAGCATGATATGATATGGGCATATGGACTCTCTTCTCTCACCTTCTAAGCACACCTGATGGAGATGAGAATTAAAATGTCCAATGACTGGTGATTTTCACAATTTTATCTCTGATGTCTTAGATAATAAATGTATTCAAATGTAGGTAATCAGCCATTGCTTCATTCCAACATCCTCATTGTATGATCCATCCAGTTGCATGCATCTCTCACTAACCCTGTTTCTCCATTCTCTGTGCAAACAGAGGAGAAGGCAGAGAAGGACATGGGAGAGGGGGAAGAGTTTGCCGAGTCAGATGACAGCTACACCCTGGTGGATGAGGCAGCTGTGGAGGAGATAATGGCGGAGGATGAGGACATGGAAGACTCTGGTGCCAGGACCGACAAGCCGGCATCTGCCAAGGCCAAGGGGAAAAGCTCTGCTGGGAGTAAGAAACCTCCCAGCTCAAATACAAGTTCTGGCCAGAAATCTTCTTCCAAGAAGTCTGGCTCCAAACCCACCCAGAAAACCCAAACATCTGGTGCCAAGTCGAACCAAAAAGCTCAGAGCAAGAAATCTGGTGCCAAGTTGAACCAAAAATCTCAGAGCAAGAAATCTGGTGCTGATTCTAAAGATGAGCTGTAGAGAGGAGTTGAGTGTCCATCTTGTCCTTTGCTGAAGAGTTTCATGCCATCACACATCACTGGTGTCTACAGCGGCAAGATGAAGAATTTGGTGATAAATAATGTCATATTGCATTTGCCTGTGTGAACGAAGCCGTAAACTGTCGTCCTGTAAAACTGATAAATGTGTTCGTTCACATATGATTAGTCAGCCATGATGCTGAATTTTATAAGATCGTGTGTAAATGAAGAAATCATTTTATAAGAGAAGCCATGATTTATTTCAGCTTTCAATGAAAAAATGTTTGCTGGCATGTTTCTCAAATGTCAGTATAAGTTTCAGCTGTTATGTCACAAATGAAGGCAATTAATAAAAATTTTAAGCAGAAACTCATCAGACATGTTTGTAAGGCATCCTTGACAAGAAACACATGATCATAAGCATTATGCCACATTTCACTTGCAGAGCCAATCACTCTCACAAGTCCAAACTTCCGTAGCTGCACTCCATAATACGAAAACAGATCAGTCAGTCACCATAGAAAACAACAACAAACCAACAACCTACATTGCAGTAAATGTCAATTGCCTCGATGTTTGTCTTGCACATGTACACACCATGTGACACTAATGTAGATTTTCTCCTAAAACAAGTCCTTAGAATCTTGGGGAGTTGATTAAGACCACAAAATAGTTCGTGGATCTGTAAAACGGGACTAAGGAAAAGGAAAATGTCAGGATTGCATAGACTAAAATGGAAAGATATGTATGATGTAAAAAGTGTAACACGGAACTACCTCAAGCCTCAAATCTTCACAAACAAGGTTTAGCTATGACAGTGTTTGTTGGCATATGACCTGGCAAAATAGTTGAGCAGGCTTGAAGAGTTTTGGTCTCAAAGCAGGAAAAGCTGAAAACATGGGGAATGAAAATATTTGTTTACCGGGAAGTTGTGGGAAGGTTTAAAAGAAACAGCGTTGCCATGGATACTGATGCCCAATCGGTGGGTCTTGAAACTCCATCTTCTGGGGAAAATGTGACATTGACGTGTGTGACTGCCGAGGAGATGGGCAACAGGGGCAGACACAACTTGGAGTGGAGGTCTGGGAGAGGGAAATTAATTAGACATCAAAAGTATTTCTGAGGTTTGCCTACTCCTGTAGACACCAGAATCAAGAAGTGAAAGTAGAAAACCAGTTGGCAAGCTATATCTCATGTTTGGCCAATGTACACTCTTATCACAACACATGGATTAAGGCAATGGGAGAGATGACTATGAGCACTGCTACACAAACATTCTTCGACTCCAGAGAGGGGAAAACAAGTCAGTATTTTCTCTAATTCTGCCACTGTACACAGAATTAGTTCAGGACTGCCCTAGATGCAGAGTCATAGGAGTGCATGCAAGCCTAGTTCTCATGACGCTTTCAAAGCAGTATGTAATTTAGACAATGGAATCTGGATATTTTCATTCTACAAAAGCTGCCAGGAACTTCTTACCTGCTCAGAACAAGAAGGCAGCCAGGTGAATGCAGGTTGTGCAACTGAAAAGCACTGATCTCTGACATAATGGGTGATCAAAATCAGGATCTGCAGCAAGACATGCAGCCATCTCTTGGAGCATAATGACTCTTGCACTTAACATTTACATAATTGCACACGACATTACAACACTGATTTGCATGGGCTGATTTGCATGGACATTTGCATGGACTGATTAGCTGTGTTGTAGAGGATAGGTCACTTCGTGTTAAAGTCATGAAGAAAACTGAATGAAAAGTTCAAATACAGTGGCTACAGTTTGATACAGGTGTGGTACAGAGTGGATGTATTGGAGGGGTATTTATTTCTCTCCACCACCATTAGTTTGACTGTAGAGAAAGGAGAGGCAACTGACATGTGTCACAAGCTGCCCATGGGAGGCCAGAGAATCCCTAAACTCTACAGAGCCAGCTTTTTCCTGTCCATGTCACCAGGGCCCGTATTCCCAACGGCGATTTATCATTTTAACACTCGATTTATCCCCTAGCCCCGCGTTATCTTGATCGGTTAGATAAGGTACGCTCATCAGAGGATCCTAGGTTGCGCTTTGCTATATATACTGGTTTCCAGCCAAGGGAGAGCGGAACAGGCAGTTGGAATCGTCTGAGTTTCGAGATAAATCGGAGTTAAAATAAATCGCCGATAAATCGCCGTTGTGAATACGGGCCCAGAGCATTACAACTGAGACTGAATTCTCTGTGTACATTGTGATTTGCTACATAGCTCATTCAGTAGTATCTTCCCTCTAAATCACCACATTGAGGCTCGGCAGTAGACCGGGAGAGAGATACATAGGTGGACAACTGCCACTTAACAACTCAAAAGTGACTAGTTTCACACAAGGTGCCCAGTTCACAGTAACAAAGAGATATTCCACATCTCAGCATGAAGGCTTTTAACAAGGGAATGTTGAAAAGCATTATTGTCACATCACAAAATCACTTTCCACTAAGACTATTATCTTCTCTTAAGGATAGATCGGCCAAACCATGACCAGAATGCATTCTTTTTTTTTAGCTTGCTTTCAAAATTGCAAACCAAGGACTGCAAATAATCATATGTGGGATGCATAAGGTTTGACCATTCTATTCTACAGAGCACAAGTAACCCTCATTCATAAAAAGTACGAACCCTTAACTCTTTAGTATTGAAAGTTTCATAAATATAGATTGGTTGGTGTGGTTCATTTCATACTGCTGTGCTGTCCCTTGATGTAACATTAGTTCCCTCATCCTTTTGCCTGCTTGCCTATTGGTCGATCCATCTGTCTAACTGCCTCTGTGTGTGTGTGTGTGTACACGTGTGTGTGTGTGTGTACACATGTGTGTGTGCACATAATTATGTGTGAGAGTGTCTGCATGCATGTGTGTGTGTATGTGATGTGTTGTGTGTGTGTGTGTGTGTGTATGTGAGTGTGTGTGGTGTGTGTGTGTGATGTGTTGTGTGTGTGTGTGGGTATGTGTGTGTGTGTGTGAGTGTGTGGAGTGTGTGTATGTGATGTTTTGTGTGTGTGTGTGTGTGTGTGAGTGTGTTGTGTGTGTGTTGTGTGTGTGGTGTGAGTGTGTTGTGTGTGTGGTTTGTGTGTGTGTGTGTGTGTTGTGTGTGTATGTGATGTGTGTGTGGTGTGTGTGTGTGTGTGTGTTGTGTGTGTATGTGATGTGTTGTGTGTGTGTGTTTTGTATGTGATGTGTTGTGTGTGTGTGTATGTGATGTGTTGTGTGTGTGTGTGTTGTGTGTGTGTATTTGATGTGTGTGTGGTGTGTGTGTGTGTGTGTGTGTGTGTGTGTGTTGTGTGTGTGTATGTGATGTGTTGTGTGTGTGTGTGTTGTGTGTGTGTATGTGATGTGTGTGTGGTGTGTGTGTTGTGTGTGTATGCGATGTGTTGTGTGTGTGTGTGTGTGTGTGTGTGTGTGTGTGTGTGTGTAATATGGCTGTTTGTCCCTCTGTGGCTGACTGACCGGTTGGGTGGATGGTGAGAAAGTAGATGCCAAGTATGTGTTCCAGACTCTCCATCAGTCTGTCTGCTCTCTGCTCAGTGACACACTTCCTTATGTACAAACACACAATGCTGCTTGAGGTTTTCTTCTCTCCTCTTGGCTTGGGATGTGTGAGAGGTGGAGTACCTTTACTGACCAAGTCCGTGTTCTTTGCTTTGCAAGAAATTTCCATGACAGGCACAGGGATAATGCTGACTTGGGTTTTCTCTTCTCTTGTAGCATTTCATGCTGCTACTGCTGTGTTGTGTGGATCTGCCACAGGGTTGTGACCATTCCGCACATTGCCTTCCAAACACACACACAAGCTTGGGTGCATGGATTTTGGATCTGACACAGGGTTGTGACCATTCCGCACATTGCCTTCCAAACACGCGCACAAACTCGGGTGCATGGATTTTGCCACAAGCTTCCTTCGCACCAGGAAGCAGAGCTTGCAAAAGCTCTTGCACCAACAACAGATTTTAAAAAACGGCATGTTGTTTACACACTAGAACAGCAGTGAGTTCCTCTTACCAAAATAAATGCTTCCTCTTGCTTCCCGCCTGAACAAAGCAAGATATGATTGGCACTCAGTGTTACCAAGAAAAGAACAGGACTTGGAAGATGAAAACGAGTGTGGCAAATATTGCAAATGGCAACGAAGCGTTTTTGATTATTTTTTCAACTCACGAGATCTTCAAGTGTCTTGGTGCAAGCTACAGTTCAATGCACTCCCATACCAGCATCTCCAGAGCACTTAGAGAAAACACACATCTGTGAAACATCACAAGTGCCGACATCCAGCCTGCAGGGGCTGTAAGGCATAAATTCTGCAGTTTGAGTCGGACTTTTTCTCTGCAATAACTTTGTCATGGGCGGACTTTTGCACAGGAAAATCTCTGTTGCATAATGCTGAAGTTCTCACCAAACTTTCACACCCTGAGAAACCCAAGTCCCAATTTCTATAGGAACAACCATTTGACCTAATCACCCCTGTATGTTCCCAGAGTAACATGTCTGTGTCCACAGACATCGTGTGACACAGGATCTCAGCAAAAGGTTTCCAAACTGGAGGAAGCCAGACAGACGCCAGTAAAACAACACTGCTGTCGGTGAAGCATGCTTGACTTTGCTGGAGCAATGCAGTACAGTCTTCCCATCATGAAACTGCACAACGAAGTCTCAACACACAGCCCCGTCACAAGAGCACACAACTTTTGGACTTGGCTGTGTCTGCAGGCTTCATGGAGACTTTGGACAGTTTTCGGTCAGACTTTGTGGGCATCTGCAAGGGCACCTGGGAATTTGTTCGTCCATCATGCGGCTCGCCCTCCCCAGTCGTGCGTCTTGAGTGGTTGTTGCCAGAGGAGTCCTCTGTCAGACCCAGCGTGGAGAAAAGATTATCTGTGAAGATCTCGTCCATGTCCTTGCCCTCCGCCAGCTGCTCCCGCTCGAAATGGATTCGCTCCCTTGCCTCTCTGAGCAGCTTGTCGATGGTGTCCTGAGTGAAGGGGTGCTCCCTGATGATGGTGGCCCCGAACTCCAGCTTCACTCGATTCACTGCATGAAATAGATTGATGTGGTTAGACTGACATCCACACAGAAAGGAGTACAGCAGGCCTTGGGACAAGAAAACTACATTGGAGTAATGACCTTTACATATAGGAAATCTATCCCCTACCAATTCATCAGTCCAGCCTCCCATCAGTCTCCAATACGTTGCTACTGTTTATACATTAACTAGACACAGACAATTAGCGACCACAGACAACTAGCTAGACACAGACAATTAGCGACCACAGACATTTCTCTACCACAGACAACTAGCTACCACAGACAGTTGGAACCACACTACATTTTAGTCCCAGTCTGCACTTAATTAGTCCACCAGATAGTAGCATCAGAGGATAGAAGCCACAGACAATTAGCTACTACAGACATATATCTACCACAGAAATCTATCTACCACATCCCCCTGTCGCTACGGGGTAAGACCCACCATGTCTCCCTACGAGATTTGTATGAGGCGAATAACTAGGAACACCGTGACTTTATTTGCGTTTACTCTAAACAGTTTGAGTGATTTTCGTACCTCATGGCCTGCAAAGGCCGATAGGCCGTGAAACACCATCCATCCACCCATCCATCTACCTACCACAGACAATTTACACCGCACTATAGTATAGTAGGCCTACCAATCTGCACTTACGTCCACCAGGTAGTAGCACCAGAGGATAGAACCCCCCGGGGGGCTGAAAGATGACCCTCGAGAGCGCCACCTTTCGGTTGATGGTCAGGTAGCAGATGACCAACTGTTCCTGGTCGTGGTGTTTGCTGTCCACATACAGTACGCCCCACCCCACCAGGTCACCACCCTTCACAGAGCTGGACGCTGCAGGGGCAGAGACAGTGGGGGTCAAAGTTCAGTAAACTTGTTCTGGCATATGGAAGGGAATGAATAAACAAGCATTGAATGTTCACTCTCACTCTACAAAAAAATTATACAGAAGTTGTCTTGTTGCATAAAAAAGATTTAGTCAATAGGATGATATGGAAACAAAAGTGATTGCTAACACAAGAAGAAGGGCAAAGCTCATATGACTCACATGCTTGACCTTGATCTTTACATGACCTTGACCTTCAGGTGACCTTCAAGGTCAAGGCCAATCAACTACACCTAGCAATGACATCATACACTAAACTAAGAAATGCTTTACACATTTTTCCTACCAAAATACATGTGGCCTTGACCCAAGGTCAAGGTCATTCAAGGTCATGCAACACAAAGCTGTTAATTCAAGACATAGGAAGTACAATGGTGCTTAATGGCACTTTCTACCATGAGATATGGTCACTTTTAGTGGTTCACTACCCCATTTTGGTCACATTTGACCTGTCACGAAATGAGTTTTCTGCTGCGATGAGATTTCTGACGGGCTCAGTGCGCATGCGCAGATTTCTGACGGGCTCACTGCGCATGCGCAAACATGCGACACAGTTTCCGCCGCGATGACATTTCTTCATTCTTCCAACGATTTCTTTTTGTCATGGACCCCCAACGCATGGCAAAGTTTTCAGAAAGAGTGACTAGACTCAAGGACTTTCTGAAGACCAAAAAGCACGCACCGGAATCATAAAAAAGTCAACAAGGGAAGATTTTGAATCAGTCCACTGAGTCCGTCAGAAATTTCATCGCAGCATGCGCACCGAGTCCGTCAGAAATCTCATCGCAGCAGAAAACTCATTTCGTCACACCGGTCTGGCTGCCTATCTCCCTCCCTCCCCCCCTCCCCCCCCCCCTCCCTCTCTCTCTCTCTCTCTCTCTCTCTCTCTGTCTCTCTCTCTGTCTCTGTCTCTCTCTCTGTCTCTGTCTCTCTCTCTGTCTCTGTCTCTCTCTCTGTCTCTCTCTCTGTCTCTCTCTCTGTCTCTCTCTCTGTCTCTCTCTGTCTGTCTCTCTCTGTCTGTCTCTGTCTGTCTGTCTGTCTGTCTGTCTGTCTGTCTGTCTGTCTGTCTGTCTGTCTCTGTCTCTCTCTCTCTCTCTCTCTCTCTCTCTCTCTCTCTCTCTCTCTCTCTCTCTCTCTCTCTCTCTCTCTCTCTACCTTCCCCAACGGGCCAGAAGCGAAGGAAATCTTGCTTGAAATTGGACTGGGGAGGAGGGTCGAGGGGACTGGCTGTGGAGAGGGCAATAGCCGGGGGCGGGATTTCATCAAAATCGTCGATGATCTGAATCTCGAAGTGGTTGTAGGCTGCAACAGCAAATAGTAAAAGTTGTTTGATCTCTCTCAGCTGTCAATCACATATGAGACAAAACTAGGAAGATGGTACTGAAGATGAACATGTTGTAGGGACAGAGATTTGAACGACGGCAACGACGTGAATCAATAAAAGTCATCCGAACGTAAGTATAGTCACTAGACGCCATTCTCAACATCTAGAACCCGTGGTTGTGCATGAAGAGCTTTCGGAGCTGCTCCAGTAGCTCGACCGACCTCGATCAGGTGGCTCCAGTCAGCACTAAGTTCCACTAGGGGTACCTGATGTGATGTTGCTTAGGGCGAAGAAACCGGGGATCGATCTTGAGAGGAAGACCAGGGAAAGTGAGTTGTGTAGTGTCTGCTACTATCATTATGCTACCGTCCTGGCACAGAGCTCCAAATTTTTAAGGGTCGCCAAACACGGCTGCAACACAGCTGAGGCTGCATCTGTGTGGAGTTGGCGCAAGAGCCAATGTCCAAGTAATAAGTTTGCTTCACACACAGATACTCCCCGGCCTATGGCACGCGCTACTTGGGACCGCCCATGTCCGAGCTACTGGAGTAGGCCCCGAAAGCTCCACCGACATAGTTTCCAACTGAAAACAGGGGGTACGGTGTGGCAGCTGCCGTATTTGAACTGTAAACTTACTAAAAATGCTGGAGGCGAGATTCTCAAGAAATTCGCGTGAAGACGCTACGAAGGGTGGATAATACTTTGCCGAGCGAGAAGCACGTTGTGTACACAGTATCAGGCAGGACAGGAGAGATAGGGTGGGAAGTAGGGGTGGGGGGTGGGGGCGGGGGTAGAGAAGTGAGGGGACGGGAAAAACAGGAAGAGAGGGAAGGACGACAGACAGGCCAATTAGTTGATAAAGATGTGAGCGAGGCAGGGGAAGCAAGATTACGAAAGATGGGAGACAGAAAGCTAAGATCATCAAGGAGAGGGTGGGGAGTTGGGGTGAGGTTGGGGGAAGTGGGGGGGTTGGGGGGTTGGTGGGGAGGGGGGGGAGTTGGGGAGGGGGGGAGTTGGGGAGGGGGGGGGGGGAGTTGGGGAGGGGGGGAGTTGGGGAGGGGGTGGAGATGAGGGTGGGGGCCGGACTCACTTCTGTGCAGACTGTAGGGGGCCTGCATGGCCAGGGCTTCGCTGTGTTCCTTGACGTAGACGATGTTGTTGACCGGGTCCACCCGGGAACCTACGGGCAGACACCACTGCGCTGGGTTGGTCTGAAACAAGGATGGAACAAAATCATTGGCCAAAAATAAATTGGTCAATTAAGCTTGTCTTACAGAGGTGGTTGGTGCTCTATTTTCGGACATGACCAGCTGTTAGCTCAGGGGTTGAGAGTAAAAACTTTGCATGCTGCTTCTTTCTGTTTAATTTCCCTTCATCTGTTGATCGCTGATCTTTGTGGGATCTCTACTTTTAGTTATCGTCTGCTACAGCCAATCGTATTTCGCACAAGCCTTTCTATTGTTTGAGTGCACACATTATAACGTTCAAGCAAAAACGCAGTGAGCTCTTTTTCTTTCTTTTTCATTTCCCCCCCTTCTTAACACCTTCTTGATCGAAAGAAGAAAAGTTTGAATTACACAATTGCAAGTCATGGGAACGTCGATAGCACACTATAGGACTACATCTCTTCCTCATGTATGGTAAAAGACTTAAAAAACAAACGTCTGAAATGTTAGGGGAAAGTTACATCTGCAGATACAAATTTAATAATAATCATTAAAATGACTTTGACAGTCACAAAGAAACGAAGGGTCGGGACGACAAAGAAATGAGGATGACGGACGGCAATGAAGATGACGCTACTGATGATGACGCTGATGACAATATTGACGACTAAAGACAAACTACGTACGACGATGGCGACAACATGATGTTAAAGGCAGAACCGCTACTGGCACGGGTCACCTATTGGGAATGACCCAACATATTGCAACAGTGTTCGATCAAGACAGAGGACTGTGGACAGAGACAGCAGCTGGGACGTACCACTCCAAAGGAGGGGGGGAAGGCGTTCTGGCACTGCCACACCACGTTGACCATCACTTCCCGTCCATTGCCACACAGGGCGATGGTGGGCAGGAACTGGCTGCGGTCCGACTGCGAGTAGTAGCGTGTGCCCACGGGGTGGTAATTCCGGTTGAACAGTGCCACCGACATTTCCTCCGCAAACGCCTCGATCTCCACCCCGACTATGTCACCTGACAAGGTAGAGGAATGCAATACCATCCCATAGTCCACGACACACTTTGGCATTTACACTTTCTGCAACTTTGCATTGAATCCATCTATTGCCATTTTGGTCATGGGGATCTCTTTAAGACTTATAAAGGATTATAATTAAGGGATTTATTAATTATCATCATTATTTTCTTAATTATCCCACAAACATAACAGATATACACCTTAGACAATACAACTACTGCAAAAGAGTACAGGAGTAGGCCAACCGGTTTTTCTCTCCCAGATCACAGGTCTACACTGTGTTGGTTACAACATCTTTTATGAGGACTAAATTGAAGATACAGTCTCCGACAGTGCAGGAAGGGTCATATACCTCCACATAAACAAATAAAAATGGAAAAAACTTCACAAGGCAAAGGAGCAGTAATGATCAGGCTTCCCGGTTTTGCCAGACCCAGTACAAATTCAGTCTCTTTCTCATCTCAGATGGCGTGAAACGGGCGCATGTCTCACCTTCCTTGAAACGTTCCCCCTTCATGTTGCCGTGGGTTTTCTCGTTGGTGTAGAGACGGCCGTCTCGCGAGTGCCACCCCACGGACTGTGGCTGCTTGCCTGGACACTTGTTGAGGGGAAATTCTTCGCACGCCACGCCCAGACATACAATGGAGTCCTCGTCTGCAATGACGTGGAAATGGATGTATGGATGGATGTGGCTTCATGGCCTCTTATTTCGTTGTTTCATCTATCTTTAACTAGGTTAAGTCTTGACCCTCAGATCTGGCTACCAGTTTCCTCCATCCTTCCCAGTTATTTGTCCTTCTGACTGTCTCAGCGCCAAGCCTGTGCACTCTGGGTCGTTGTCCTCCCATCTCCTTTTTTTTGCCCGCCTCTCTTTCTGCCTGACTGTACCGTTCCTTGTAGCATTCTTTTGGCCAGTCGTGAAGATAGTGAGACATGGCCATACCACCTCAGTTTTCTTCTCTTTATGGTGGTCAGGAGATCTTTGTAACGTAAGGCTCAATAGATTCCTGATTCTGTTCCGTACTTCCTCGTTTGTAATACGGTCTGTGTAGATGTACCCCCCAAAAAGTCAAAAGAAATTTTTTCAATCGGAGAGTGAAAAATGAAGGAATTTTAAAGTTTCTACTCACGAAGATTGATGATCTCCAAGAAGACATAGTCGTTTTCCTTCATGGTCATGGAGAACTGGATGACGTGGATGCCCATGGTGTCGGGAGGAACTCGCACCTGGCAGTGGCGCTCTGTGACCTCCACCTCCAGGGCCTCGGAACAGCGCAGCATGGGCTTGTCCACGCCTGCAATCAGGACAGGCACTGGTCATTTTGGAGCTCCTATGTATCACGCTGTCCCACGTCATATGCTGCCTCATCTTTCATGCTTTTTTATGTCTCAAGCTGTCTCATGTCACATGCTTTATCATCTTACGTGCTGCCTCATGTCGCATGATGCACGAGCATATTACGTAACATGGTTCTAATGCCGCATAATGTCTCCATGTCGCGTGATGTTTCATGCTGCCTCACGTCCCATGCCGCCTCACTTCGCATGCTGCCTCAGGTCGCATGCTGCCTCAATTCGCATGCTGCCTCACGTCGCATGCTGCCTCACGTCGCATGCTGCCTCACGTCGCATACTGCCTCACGTCGCATGCTGCCTCATGTCGCATACTGCCTCACGTCGCATATTGCTTCACGTCGCATATTGCCTCACGTCGCACACTGCCTCACGTCACATATTGCCTCACGTCGCATATTGCCTCACGTCGCATATTGCCTCATGTCGCATATTATCTCACATCGCACACTGCCTCACGTCGCATATTATCTCACGTCGCATACTGCCTCACGTCGCATACTGCCTCACGTCGCATACTGCCTCACGTCGCACATTGCCTCACGTCGCATACTGCCTCACGTCGCATATTAGCTCACATCGCACACTGCCTCACGTCGCATACTGCCTCACGTCGCATACTGCCTCACGTCGCATACTGCCTTACGTCGCATACTGCCTCACGTCGCATACTGCCTCACGTCGCATATTGCCTCACGTCGCATATTGCCTCACGTCGCATACTGCCTCAGGTCGCATACTGCCTCACGTCGCATACTGCCTCACGTTGCATACTGCCTCCCGTCGCATATTGCCTCACGTCCCATGATTATTGCCTCACGTCGCATACTGCCTCACGTCGCATGTTGCCTCACGTCGCATATTGCCTCACGTCGCATGATTATTGCCTCACGTCGCATGTTGCCTCACGTCGCATATTGCCTCACGTCGCATGATTATTACCTCACGTCGCATATTGCCTCACGTCGCATATTGCCTCACGTCGCATGTTGCCTCACGTCGCATGCTGCCTCACGTCGAATGATTATTGCCTCACGTCGCATGATTATTGCCTCACGTCGCATGTTGCCTCGCATCACACACATCGCATACTGCCTCACGTCGCATACTGCCTCACGTCGCATACTGCCTCACGTCGCATATTGCCTCACGTCGCATATTGCCTCACGTCGCATATTGCCTCACGTCGCATGTTGCCTCACGTCGCATACTGCCTCACGTCGCATATTGCCTCATGTCGCATATTGCCTCACGTCGCATGATTATTGTCTCACGTTGCATATTGTCTCACGTCGCATATTGCCTCACGTTGCATATTGCCTCATGTCGCATGATTATTGTCTCACGTCGCATGTTGCCTCACGTCGCATGTTGCCTCACGTCGCATACTGCCTCACGTCGCATGATTATTGTCTCACGTCGCATAATTATTGCCTCACGTCGCATGTTGCCTCGCGTCACACACGTCGCATACTGCCTCACGTCGCATACTGCCTCACGTCGCATGTTGCCTCACGTCGCATGTTGCCTCGCGTCACACACGTCGCATGATTATTGCCTCACGTTGCATACTGCCTCACGTCGCATACTGCCTCACGTCGCATACTGCCTCACGTCGCATACTGCCTCACGTCGCATACTGCCTCACGTCGCATATTGCCTCACGTCGCATATTGCCTCACGTCGCATATTGCCTCACGTCGCATATTGCCTCACGTCGCATACTGCCTCACGTCGCATACTGCCTCACGTCGCATACTGCCTCACGTCGCATGATTATTGCCTCACGTTGCATACTGCCTCACGTTGCATGATTATTGCCTCACGTCGCATGATTATTGCCTCACGTCGCATGATTATTGTCTCACGTCGCATGATTATTGCCTCACGTTGCATACTGCCTCACGTCGCATGATTATTGCCTCACGTCGCATGATTATTGCCTCACGTCGCATGATTATTGCCTCACGTCGCATACTGCCTCACGTCGCATACTGCCTTACGTCGCATATTGCCTCACGTCGCATGATTATAGTCTCACGTCGCATATTGCCTCACGTCGCATGATTATTGCCTCACGTCGCATGATTATTGCCTCACGTCACATACTGCCTCACGTCGCATATTGCCTCACGTCGCATACTGCCTCACGTTGCATATTGTCTCACGTCGCATGATTATTGTCTCACGTCGCATGATTATTGCCTCACGTCGCATTATTATTGCCTCACGTCGCACACTGCCTCACGTCGCATACTGCCTCATGTCGCATACTGCCTCACGTTGCATACTGCCTCACGTCGCATATTGCCTCACGTCGCATGTTGCCTCACGTCGCATATTGCCTCACGTCGCATGATTATTGCCTCATGTCGCATATTGCCTCACGTCACATATTGCCTCACATCGCATGCTGCCTCACGTCGCATGATTATTGCCTCACGTCGCATGATTATAGTCTCACGTCGCATGATTATTGTCTCACGTTGCATATTGCCTCACATCGCATACTGCCTCACGTCGCATATTGCCTCACATCGCATATTGCCTCACGTTGCATATTGCCTCACGTCGCATGATTATTGCCTCACGTCGCATGTTGCCTCACGTTGCATACTGCCTCCCGTCGCATATTGCCTCACGTCGCATGATTATTGCCTCACGTCGCATATTGCCTCACGTCGCATGCTGCCTCACGTCGAATGATTATTGCCTCATGTCGCATATTGCCTCACGTCGCATGATTATTGCCTCATGTCGAATATTGCCTCACGTCGCATACTGCCTCACGTCGCATGCTGCCTCACGTCGCATGATTATGGCCTCATGTCGCATATTGCCTCACGTCGCATGACTATGGCCTCATGTCGCATTGCCTCACGTCGCACACTGCCTCATGTCGCATATTGCCTCACGTCGCATACTGCCTCACGTCGTATATTGTCACGGCTCAAGCGTATTGGTTTTGATTTGGTGGTTTTCCTATTAAAGTTTAGTTAGGCCTACTTTAATTAATTAAAGTCGGGCATGTGCCGCCCTTTAACATGTGGCGTGTAGGTGTGATCAAATTGCATGCTTTTTTCGTGCAATGTTTTGCCTGACAGTGCTATCTGGGCATGAAGTCTGTGTGCAAGAAACTCCTGCTTGAAGTATTGAGTTTCCAGAGGCATGTTTTTTAACTGAGGTTAGCTTGCACGTGATTTTCATCCTAGTATTTTCTATATAATGTTGTATTTTTCTTATGTTAGTCCTCTGGTCTGGCCAACCTAATAAGCATTTTTTAAATAGACCGTTGACAGAGTTTTCTCGGTGTGGACCGTCGTGCATTTTGGCGGGCTGACGCACTCATGTGCGGTGTTTCGCGACGGGAGGTCGCGGCCGGGTGGGCTACATTTTGTTAGCACCTGACGTAGGCCTAACGGTCGGGTTTTTTTTGTTGCCACTCCGCTATCTACTCCGAATCCGAAGGGGTAAGTGTACATACAGTGTAAAAAAAAGTAGAGGATATTGATATAAATGAGACTATAACCAAATTCCGTTTATAATCAGAGACTTGCTTAATTTCATTATGGATGCAACAGCATGTTAACAACATTTTCAAAGCAAAAATCAACAACCTAATTAGTCATGTGACTTTTTACATGCTTCCCCTCAAAGCAGGGTGAAATTAAGTTCTGAAAGTCTCTAATAACGGGTTGGGCCTCCGTTAATGGTAAAACAGGCTGTGCAGCGCCTCCTCATGCTGTTGATGTGCTGCCTGATGATTATTGCTTGAGGAATTGCAGCCCATTCCTGCTGAAGGACAAGGGCGAGCTGCTGAAGGTTGAGCTGGAACGACATCACGGTCACGTCTCCCCATAAACTCCTACATGTTTTCCATAGGGGACAGGTCGGGGGACATCGATGGCCATGGCAGGGAATTGATCTGCCGTCTTTGCAGGTGATTCCTGACGACATTTGCTCAATGAGCTGGGGCATTGTCGTCCTGCAAGATGAATCCCGGCCCATGGTGGCGTGCAAAACGGCACAACAAGTGGATCAATGATGTTGTCCCGGTAGTAGACACTATTGACATTGCCCTGGCACACATGAAGGGGCGTTCTGCCAGTGCTGGTGATGCCACCCCACACCATAACGCTGCCCCGCCCAAAGCGGTGGTGAGCAATCATGTTGTCCTGATGATAACGGTCTCCACGATGCCTCCAAACCCACACCCGGCCATCGTTGAAGTCTAGCTGGAATCTCGAATCGTCCAAAAACATCACGTCACCCCATTGGCGCCTGGTCCATTGTTGGTGAATGCGGCACCAGGCGCTTCTTGCTTGGCGATGGCGTGGTGTGAGAGGCAACACTATCCGCGGTCTAAAGGCGTTCACCTGACGTTGTGTAACCGGTTTCGGATGGTCTGGGCGGAGACTTAAACCCCTGCTACCCGTCGGAGGTGTTGTCTCAACCGGGTAGCACTTTGGGTGTTGTTTCGTGGAGCATGATTGGTGATGATCAAGTCTTGACGACGGGTGGTTATTCTTGGTCGCCCACTTCTAGGCCTTTCGTCAACTTCTCCAGTATTAAGGTAACGGTTCCACAGTCTGCTGATGACAGACTGTGAAACACCAAGGTGTCTTGCCACATTCACCTGCGTACTTCCAGTCTGCAGCATTCCGACTCCGACCCATCTTTGGTCTTCTCTTAGCCGCTGCATGATTTCAACTGAAGTTTTGACCGACTGTGTGGCTAGAACACACTTGCCAGGAGTGAGTATAGTCAATATTATTCGATTTGCACGTGTTTTTGACGCAGAAAACCTTTGTGTAAAAATGGGGCATTGACCCCAAACTGCCTTGCGTTAATTTACTTTTTTGTACAAGCATCCAGGAACTAGGTCAATGGTGTGACAATGTAGGGCAATGGTGTGGCTATCCATGACCATCAATAAATAATTCCTGCCTTTTAAGATTCATCTGATTTTTATGCTTCAAACTCAATATCCCCTACTTTTTTTTAACACTGTAGCTCTTTATTTTTGAACGCGTTTTTTCTTTCGTGTTTCGTTGTTTAATGTTGCATTATTTGCGTTAGAGACTGCAAGCGGCGTTACCATTGTGTGTTCCAGATTCGATTCCAAGTTCCTTCCGTTTCAAGTTTGAAGTTTGTGTTTTCAAATCCTGTGCTACGTGCTGTTGCCTGCTAACTAGCAGGGAACCATTGTTTCATCGTGGTTTTTTGTGTTTTCTGTTAAAGCATTTTTTGGGGGGAAAGGTAGGGACACCGGACACTCTGAACTCTTTATCGTTGTGACGAAGTGAGCCCCAAGTGACTCACAGTGGCTTTGGTGCGGTGCTGTCCAGTGATCGAGTAGGTGAACTGTTCTTTGCATGACTTTATTTCGTATGCTTGTTGGATTTGTTTAAATATTTTTGTGCATATCTTGTTTTGGGGCAATTACATGGTTAGCTGTAGTTGTGTAGAAGTGAGGTTGCTGTTTTGTTATTAAAATGTTTGTTTGTTCTTGTTATTGCTACATTTGTGTTGTCCTTCATTAGTTGGCGAGCATCTGTCCGGGGGCTGTATTGCCATCCAAACAGTCCATACACCCAGCCGTAGCACATATTGCCTCATGTCGCATGGTGTTTCATACCACAGGCTGCCAAATCCTCCTATGGAAATACTGGATACGAGACGGGCACATGTTCTACCCCTTAATACCAGGAAAACAACACGTACACCTTGTAGAAAAGACAACCCTCTGCTGATCATGTCTGTGTGTTAAGTCCGTCCATCCCTCCCTCCGTCTGTCTTTCCGTCCATCTGTCTGCATATACATCAGTATGTCTGTCTGTCCTTCCTTCTGCCTGCAGGTCCAGAGGGGACGCCGCCACTCACTTCTAGAAAGGAGGTCTTCTTCCTGCACCGCCAGGGCTTCAGGCAGCTTCTGCACGAAGAAGGTGTCCAGCTTGTCGTTGACGGCTGGCTTGGGGTTGGACTCCACGTCCACCGTCGCCTTGGTGGCTGTCCATATATACACACATGTATACTTATGTGTGCGCACCCCCCCCCCATATACACACATGTATACTTATGTGTGCGCACCCCCCCCCCATATACACACATGTATACTTGTGTGTACAAACGCGTACACCCCCCATTTACACATGTATACTTGTGTGTACAAACACCTACACCCCCCATATACCCCCCCCCCCACCCCCACCCCCATGTACACTTATGTTCAAACATGTACACATCCCAACATATACAAACACGTACACCCCCCATATAAACACACATGTACACTTATGTACAGACACATACACATCCCTACATATACACATGTACAATCATGTACACCCCTCACATATATGCACATATACACACATAAGTACAAATACATACATCCCCCCACATATAAACAAATGTACACACATATGTGCAAATACATACACCCTCCCACATATACACACATTTACATATATGTACAATCATGAACATCCCACCATATATACACACATATGCATAATCATGTACATACCACATGAATATACATATGTACAAACACGTGCGCACCACATAAACACATATGCACATACACATACATGCACCCACATAAACATATGTACAAACACAATGTACAAACATGTATAGACCCTCACATATACACACATGTATGTATAATAATGTACATACATTCACATAAACAAACGTACACGCACCCAAATGAACACGTGTACACACACATGTACAAACATTCATATATGTATGTGCTGATACTCAGGCACACATATTCGTGCACACCACATTTACACAAATATGCATATGCACACTTCTACACATCTTATTAACAATGTCAGAACTTAACTAAATGGCTGTCAGCTTATTCAAGAACAGTTTCTTATGAGTATTATTATCAATGTTTCTGTTAGTTTTTGTGGAAGTTAATTAAAAGATAGTAATAAGCCTTATGATCAACTGTAGAAATTACTGTGAGAATTTCTCGCTTAGTGGGGGATGAAGAGTGGGTAACAACCACGGAATATGACAAGACTGCCGCACAGGCCTATAGACATGCAGGTTTACCCTAAAAGTGTTAGATAAGTGAGGTAGAAGCTTTCCAGGACTGTGGGAAATGAAGAGAAGGCAGAAGCCTACAAGCACTGTGGAGAATAATGAGGAAATGGAAGCCTACCAGAACTGTGGAGAATGAAGAGGAGTAGAAGCCTACCAGAGCTGTGGGAAATGAAGAGGGGATAGAAGCCTACCAGAACTGTGGAGAATGAAGAGGGGGTAGAAGCTTAGCAGAACTGTGGAGAATGAAGAGGGGGTAGACTAGAAGCCTACCAGAGCTGTGGAGAATGAAGAGGGGATAGAAGTCTACCAGAACTGTGGAGAATGAAGAGGGGGTAGAAGTCTACCAGAACTGTGGAGAATGAAGAGGGGATAGAAGTTTACCAGAGCTGTGGAGAATGAAGAGGGGGTAGAAGCCTACCAGAGCGGTGGAGAATGAAGAGGGGGTAGAAGCCTACCAGAACTGTGGAGAATGAAGAGGGGGTAGACTAGAAGCCTACCAGAGCTGTGGAGAATGAAGAGGGGATAGAAGTCTACCAGAACTGTGGAGAATGAAGAGGGGGTAGAAGTCTACCAGAACTGTGGAGAATGAAGAGGGGATAGAAGTTTACCAGAGCTGTGGAGAATGAAGAGGGGGTAGAAGCCTACCAGAGCGGTGGAGAATGAAGAGGGGGTAGAAGCCTACCAGAACTGTGGAGAATGAAGAGGGGGTAGAAGCCTACCAGAGCTGTGGAGAATGAAGAGGGGATAGAAGCCTACCAGAACTGTGGAGAATGAAGAGGGGGTAGAAGCTTACCAGAGCTGTGGAGAATGAAGAGGGGGTAGAAGTCTACCAGAGCGGTGGAGAACGAAGAGGGGGTAGAAATCTACCAGAGCTGAGGAGAATGAAGAGGGGATAGAAGCCTACCAGAACTGTGGAGAATGAAGAGGGGGTAGAAGCCTACCAGAACTGTGGAGAATGAAGAGGGGGTAGACTAGAAGCCTACCAGAGCTGTGGATAATGAAGAGGGGATAGAAGTCTACCAGAACTGTGGAGAATGAAGAGGGGGTAGAAGTCTACCAGAACTGTGGAGAATGAAGAGGGGATAGAAGTTTACCAGAGCTGTGGAGAATGAAGAGGGGGTAGAAGCCTACCAGAACTGTGGAGAATGAAGAGGGGGTAGACTAGAAGCCTACCAGAACTGTGGAGAATGAAGAGGGGGTAGAAGCCTACCAGAACTGTGGCGAATGAAGAGGGGGTAGAAGCCTACCAGAACTGTGGAGAATGAAGAGGGGATAGAAGTCTACCAGAACTGTGGAGAATGAAGAGGGGATAGAAGCTTACCAGAGCTGTGGGAAATGAAGAGGGGATAGAAGTCTACCAGAACTGTGGAGAATGAAGAGGGGGTAGAAGCCTACCAGAGCTGTGGGAAATGAAGAGGGGATAGAAGCCTACCAGAACTGTGGAGAATGAAGAGGGGATAGAAGTCTACCAGAACTGTGGAGAATGAAGAGGGGATAGAAGCTTACCAGAACTGTGGAGAATGAAGAGGGGTAGAAGCCTACCAGAGCTGTAGAGAATGAAGAGGGGGTAGAAATCTCCCAGAACTGTGGAGAATGAAGAGGAATTGGAAGTCTACTAGAACTGTGGAGAATGAAGAGGGGGTAGAAGCCTACCAGAACTGTGGAGAATGAAGAGGAAATGGAAGCCTACCAGAGCTGTAGAGAATGAAGAGGGGATAGAAGTCTACCAGAACTGTGGAGAATGAAGAGGGGATAGAAGTCTACCAGAGCGGTGGAGAATGAAGAGGGGGTAGAAGTCTACCAGAACTGTGGAGAATGAAGAGGGGATAGAAGCCTACCAGAACTGTGGAGAATGAAGAGGGGATAGAAATCTCCCAGAACTGTGGAGAATTAAGAGGAATTGGAAGTCTACCAGAATACCAGAACTGTGGAGAATGAAGGGGGGTAGAAGCCTACCAGAGCGGTGGAGAATGAAGAGGGGGTAGAAGCCTACCAGAACTGTGGAGAATGAAGAGGGGGTAGAAGCCTACCAGAGCTGTGGGAAATGAAGAGGGGATAGAAGCCTACCAGAACTGTGGAGAATGAAGAGGGGGTAGAAGCCTACCAGAACTGTGGAGAATGAAGAGGGGGTAGAAGTCTACCAGAGCTGTGGAGAATAAAGAGGGGGTAGAAGCCTACCAGAACTGTGGAGAATAAAGAGGGGGTAGAAGCCTACCAGAACTGTGGAGAATGAAGAGGGGATAGAAGCCTACCAGAACTGTGGAGAATGAAGAGGGGATAGAAGCCTACCAGAACTGTGGAGAATGAAGAGGGGGTAGAAGCCTACCAGAACTGTGGAGAATGAAGAGGGGGTAGAAGCCTACCAGAACTGTGGAGAATGAAGAGGGGGTAGAAGCCTACCAGAACTGTGGAGAATTAAGAGGGGGTAGAAGCCACCGACAGGCTGCAGCATCATGCGGCAGTAGACGATGACGGTGTCCAAGGTGACGTAGCACAACACCAGCTGCTGGGACAGGGGGTCAAAGTCAGGGTCATTCCTAGTGGAGGGGTTGTACTGCACCCCCCACCCCATCCGCTGCCCTATCCTCACCTTGACCTCTGCAATGCAATGAAAGTGAGCAATAAAAACACTGTACAATCACCCACTTTGGACAGCATGGGTTTGAGACCCAGACATTGGTGATAAGACGTTAGATTAAACTGCTCCTTTACCCCTTTTTTGGAATTTACCTTCTCACCTTACTGTATAACCACTTATTTGAGGTAGAAAGAGTACTAATTTCTGGGTCTGGCCAACAAATCAATTTTGGGAAACAGTTTTCTAGGGACACTCAGTCCGACTAATATTTCATCCAAACTTGACAAGTTTCAGGCCTTAGGTCTGGAGAGGGACATGTCTCTTTCCTCCAAAAGTTTGACAAGTCTGAATGAAAAGTTAGTTGTGCCAAATCTGGCCAGAAAATTATCTCAAAACATAATCCTAGGAGGCACAGGAACAAATTCTGAACAACCACCAAACACTTACACCAGCACTGGTACTCTCCAAGTGACACTGCCACATGGAGAGGAGGAAGAAAAAAACCTGCCCACTCACTCTCGCCATCAGGAAACCACCGGATGTAGTCTTGGTCCAGCAGGCAGGTGGGGGAGGGACGAACAGGAGAACAACTGGCCAGTGCTATGGCCGGCCCTCGCCCATTTGGTGATGTCTCTTGAACTATGACCTCATAGTGCTGGATGGCTGGAGGGACAAATAAAAGGTGTTGCGTTGCTACAAAAGTCTGAAATTCTTGGACAATGAATACTCTCACCGCAAAGGGTTGGAATGGATATATGAATGGCTAGATGTAAAGTTCTAGTAAATCCTGGTGCTTGAAATGACTTGTGTGACCTCTAGCAAGCAGGAAGGAGAGGAAGGAAGGAAGGAAGGAAGGAAGGAAGGAAGGAAGGAAGGAAGGAAGGAAGGAAGGAAGGACCAAACAAACAGAGGAGTTTGCAATCTTCAGTCTTCAGGTGGAAATGCAGGGGACAAAGCTGACCACACCTGAACTGTCGCGATGGGAAACTCACACCTACGACAGAGGCTTACCTGGGCCTACCTACTGGAAGGTAAACGTCACACCTGGATGTACATGCACTTCGTGAGAGAGGAGTGCACACCTGTACATATTAAGTGAAAGAAGGAGAAAACACCTAAACACAAATACGGGAGACAGAACTAGATGTGCCTGGGAAGAAGTTAATACACCTGGGCCCGTATTCACAACGGCGATTTATCTTTTTAACACTCGATTTATCCCCTAGCCCCGCGTTATCTTGATCGGTTAGATAAGGTACGCTCGTCATAGGATCCTAGGTTGCGCTTTGCTATATATACTGGTTTCCAGCCAAGGGAGAGCGGAACAGGCAGTTGGAATCGTCTGAGTTTAGAGATAAATCGGAGTTAAAACAAATCACCGATAAATCGCCGTTGTGAATACGGGCCCTGGATGTTCCAGGAGGAATACACTCAGGAGTATACCAGGGAAGTGGGGCAACAAACCTAAACTCACCTGGAGGTGTGCACCAGGACATACATGATACAAAAGGGAGTACACTTGGTATACATGGAAAAATACATCAGGGCCCGTATTCACAACGGCGATTTATCTTTTTAACACTCGATTTATCCCCTAGCCCCGCGTTATCTTGATCGGTTAGATAAGGTACGCTCGTCAGAGGATCCTAGGTTGCGCTTTGCTATATATACTGGTTTCCAGCCAAGGGAGAGCGGAACAGGCAGTTGGAATCGTCTGAGTTTAGAGATAAATCGGAGTTAAAATAAATCGCCGATAAATCGCCGTTGTGAATACGGGCCCAGGAAATCAATTGTACAAGGGGGAATACACCTGGATATATCTGGGAATAGGGGAATATACCTGGACACACTTGGAGAAAGGGGAATACATTGGACACACCTGGAGAAAGGTAAAAACACAGGACACACCTGAGGAAAGGGGGCTGGGACTTTGCACAATGATCTCCTGGTCCAGTTTGCTGCCCGACTTGAACTGGAACATGTTTCGCATCATCTCATACTCCACGCAGGGTGGCCGTATCCAGTGCAACATGTTCTTCTGTAAGTACAGATCGAGATGGAGAGGGCTCCTGTAGCGTTCAACAACAACTGCAACACTGATGATGATAATGAGCATGTTGACCCTGAAACTCATCCATAACATTGAAACTTCCCTTGGACTTCTCACCCTTGGTCACTAGCAGGAAGGAGTGGTATGCAATGTGTATAACTGCATCCTTCCGGCTCGGCTTTGATCCCTGGTGAGAGTCAGAAATATTACCACCTTTTTTTTTCTTTCCTGTATCCATTTTGCAAATTTTCAGTGGATCTTGATAAATTGATAGCCAGCCAGCCAGCTAGCCTGCCTGCCTTCCATTCATACACCTATCTACCCATCCATCCATTCATGCATGCATGCATCCATCCATTCATCCACCCACCCATTGATCTCTTCATCCATCCATGCAAACACATCTTCCTCTGCCCTCCTACCCTTCTGTGTGTGTATACTCATGCGCTTCATTAGTGAGTGATCATTTTTCCAGTCACTCATCCATCCAGTCATCCATCCCCCCATTCATCCTCTAAGAGGCACTATAAGTGTTCCAACTCAGCTCAACACACACACACACCCACACCCACACACATACACACGCACACACACACACACACACGCACGCACGCACGCACACACACATGTACACACAAGCACACACACACACACACACACATACACACACACATACACACACACACACACACACACTTTCCTCCTTTGTGCCCTATATCTACTTCCCAGCTCATCCCCCTTTCACCATCCTGTCCCCCTCCTTTCCCCTGGCTACCCACCTCACTGTAGGAGGGGACCCCCACAGCTGCCTCAGGCCACATCAGGCCCAGGTCAATGGGTCCACACTGCAGGGAGATGGTGGGCAGGAACCACTCCTTGTTCTGCTCAAACAGAAACCTGCAATGGCGGAGTGAGAAAACACAGAGTGAGAGCATGTCATATTTCCAGCACTGCTTTGGCCAAGACTTGCACTCCACGAATTTCACACCACTGCATTGCAAACACAGCAACAAAGCAAAGGTATCAACATTTGTAGAAAACAAAATGACATGGATGTGATGATGTCAAATTTTTAAAAACTCAAGTTTCATTCTGGATAACTGAACAACATTGCTCTGCAAAATGAAGGACAGGATTTGTGAGTTAAGGAAAAAACAGATTGTTCCTTATAAAATTTTAAAGTCTGAGATATATATTTTTTTAAAGTCACACACACAAACACTGTGGCAGGTGGCTCTCAGTTTGCAAGTTACCTTGCAGAAACATCAACTATGAGCAATCATAAAGTTGTGTGAAACATATGCAATGCATATGTTCATCGATGGCCGAGTCCTCCATACTGCAATCACAGTGCAATTTTTTTAAAAAACGTTTTCTGAGTCTAACAAATGCTGTGAAGTCATCCCTCATCTCTACCACGTACATGCCACTGCTCACCTGGTAGCTACAGGTGTGCCATTCTTCAGGAACATTACTGTGGACATTTTCTCCCCAAAGTAGGTCACCAGCACACCAAAGACATCTCCTGCAAGAGTGAGGGGAATCTCTCTGACTGCAGGTTCATTCCAGGTGAGCTGTGTTATACATCTAAAATTCATTGTTCAAACAACCACGCGGCAGAAGCTCACCTTACAAAGACACTTTGGTCTTGGCAGTCAATACAACATCAATCTACAAAGGACACGAAATGCCACCTATCTAAAAAATCTTCAGAGGCCTGGGCCAAATTCAATGGTGAAATTTTTCACTTAGAAGTACACAAACAGTCTGCTGAGTAACTGGACATTCCATCACCAACTGTCAGACCAAACACTGAAGAGCAAATTAAGCAAATTAAAATTCAGAACTAGTCCTGCACATCATGCTACCACAAAAATGTATTTTCGTACACACAGAGATCTGCAAAGCCCATTATTAAAACCTTGATGGATTTAGCAATAAAATCTCATTTGGCAACAGAACAAAGCCTGACCATATTCTGGCATTGACATACTCAGACAACAACAACAGTGATGACATCACTGATGATGATGACAATAGTGATAATAGAGGTGGTAGTGAGGATGGCAGGGGTAAGGGTGTTGATGCTGATGGCAGTGTTGATCATTATGTGGATGATGATGTGGT
>JAWQFJ010001003.1:120144-134925 GCA_034096865.1 Theodoxus fluviatilis
GATGTCTCCCGCACAGCGAAACAAGTCTCCCATCCTGGCTGCTGTTCACTGCCTCTGCCGGCATCAGACAATCATGATCAGTCAATCAATCACAGGGATTGTTTGATCAGTGATCAGTCAAAACAGCGTTTTCAATCATGATCAATCAGAAGCAACAGGTGACCTGCCAGATCTATGATTCGTAGCATCAGGTGTTTGCATGGTTTCTGTGTAAGTACGGTTATTATTGCCCTAAAATAGTGATCTTGGGCAAAAGAAATGTAAAAGAACATAATAGTTTGAGTCTTAATGTCCTGCAGGTCAAATGGCAAAATCTACACCTGTGATGTAAGACGTCCACTAGCATTCTAAAAAATAATCCAGGTTTTAAATTACCTAAAGTTATCAGCGCCTCAAAACATCTCAAATAAGCTTTCAATTAACATCATTTAGCACTAAATTCGATTAAGAGAATAATCATAGTCAGGTCTCCACATGATGATACATGCTTCAAGGGGGGTAAACACTCAATAATTTACTTCCGATCAGATCAGTATGAGACTCTCTTCATGAATTGTTTACTGGACGGAAAAGTTAAAGTCAACAATTAGAGTGTACTATGGCAACACTAAGTATTCAAAGACGGTGAAGTTACATCATGACAATGTGTCATATAGATATTAAATCTTAAGGCTGCATTCTCTCCCGACAGCAAGTTGGCATCTTGAACCCAATTAAAAATCAAACGTAATGAGACGGAGGTCAGTGCACATTCTTCTGTCACCATGCAGAAACAGGTATATATTTTCTTAAAAGCTAGCTTGCCCTCCCGGCCGAAGCTCGATCGTATTTCAAGACGGTGGTTGCCGATCATCATTATCTATAGTCCGAATGCTTTTAATTTATATTCAGTCTTAGACTCACCGTCTCAGGTCACACGAAAACTCAATTTCACTCACCGGCATTACGATTGTTTTTGTATCACGCAAGCGACAGTGGTCACACCCAGTCTACGACAGGGCACGACCTCGCACGGCGCCCGATTCTATCTATCAATAGCAATTATAAACTTACCGTGCGACTGCTGGTGAAATGTCACTCGGTCCACGGCGTGTCAGTCAGCGGGAGCGTTTCGCCGCTCTTCCTCGTCATTTAGCCGGTCCCAGCCAGGTTCCGCAGCCCCACTATCTGTTTAGTCTTACTGGAATGCATGTGTGTTTGAGTTATCCTCCAGCCTTCCGCCTGTGACCAGTCCTTTACTGGTTGATACAGCCCGCAGTGCGTGATTTTCTATCACCTGTCTTCATTACGCAGCCTGCCTGGACTTAGAAAAGATACTCAGGGCATGCCAAGATTAGCATGCTAAACCCAACGTGTCGTACAGACCCGCCAGGTGCTTGTTTGTTGCCTCAGCAACACACTTCAGGGGAACTAACTCCAAACGTGTAAACTTCCGATTTGGTAGTGTGTTCGAGTTGACCGAAATTTACCCAGTGGGAGTGTGCTTTTTGTTTTTGTGGTTGGTTTTATGTTTGGCACGAGGAAATGCGAGTCTGCAACAAGTAGGCTTCGTGGACGTGAAGAATCTGTCCATAGTAACTGGTGACCCATGCATTCCGACGAGTCTTCGCAAAGGAAAGCGCTTGCTAGTTGCTTTTGTTTAGTGCCGAGGGAGCCTTTTTCTGTAATGTCATTCGATCATTGTGTATGTGTGTGTGAAATTAATGTGCAGTCAAATCATACACCTCTGTCCTCTACTTATCGCTGTCCAAACAGGTTACAATGACCACCTCAGAAGATCAGCGCATGATGATGATTGGATGCAACTTTTGTAGTGACATAAAAAGAATGATTTAGTTGGAAATAACCTCCAGATTTTGCATAGATGGAAGGATTTGACGTTAAATAAACATGGAAGATGAAAGTGGACATACATTATGACAGAATTTTCTCATAGATTTCATATCCATTTCTTTACCGACATCATGCTGTGCAGTGTAACCCTTTTACTGCCTGGGTGATCCGAGCCGTAGTCAAATGAGGAACAACAAATATCGAGGATCAAAATCTCTGTGCTTTTTTTTCTCTCTTTCTATTTCGTTTCTTCTGCTTGGTAAATTTACCTCACTGAATGAAACATGTAGCTTTCCTCCGTTTTCCAACACCTTTCCACAGACCAGTTAGGTGATGGCTCAGCATTCACTGGCAAACAGGTAGCCAAAGATAATGGACAACTGTACATAGATTAATTTCTTCCAAGTTATAGATTTGTCAGGTCCATCAGCTTCTGCTCTTTTTTCTTTTCCTTTTTCTATATGGAATCCACTTCATGCAAAGTGATGTTGCTGTAGCAGCACAGTGTTATCCAGATAAATGCTAACTTAATTGTTTAAATCTGTCTTGCTTTGTGAACGGTAGTTATTCAGTCAACATCAAACCATTAACAACAGATGCATACACATACCTTGACAGGGTGACACAAGCAGGTCATTCTCAAGTCTCTAACTTATGAAGACAAGGTGAACACCTTTCACTAATAAAAGCTCACAGTGCAACATGCAAACTCTGCCAACTTTGCACATGGAAACTGACTGACACATGTTCTCACTGCGTCACAGGATAGAGGTTGCAGTAAACAAGGCACAAAGCACAGGATAAAGGATGTCTTTATTTTCCCTCCAGGTTTACTGGAGGTCCTACAGACTTTATTAGTCTGTCTGTGTGTGTGTGTGTGTGTGTCTGTCCCGTCTCCGCGGCCTATATCTCAAAAACTACTGGACGGATTTCCTTGAGATTTTGCACACTGACTGGAAGTTAGGTCCCATTCAATATTATCAAATTTCCAGAATCGAGGTTTGAAAAGAAAGTGACTTTTTTACATTTTGGTGTTTTAATGAAAACGATTCAACAGACTCCATTTTGCAAACTCTGTGATGTTATCATTTGACGTCGAATAAAGTGACGTCATTTGCGAGATTTTCGATCCTATATGCCAGAAGAATTTCGAAACACCTGGGGAGGAATGGCGAAATTCCAACATGTGCTACGTCATCAATAACGTGACGTCATTTGCGAGGACAGTTTATAGGAGAATTAATTTAGATAGATAGATATGTCCTCAGATGTCTTAGGCTGCGAGGCCTTTCTGATCTTTTGATCAGTACTTATGGCTACTCTCACTCTCTCTCTCTCTGTCTCTCGATCTCTCTCCCACCCACCCTCTTACTCTCATTCTCTCTTCCCTTCCTCCCCTTTTCCCAGCTTTCCTCCCCCCCCCCTCTCTCTCTCTCTCTGTGTCTGTCTCTCTCTCTCTCCCCCACCCACCCTCTTACTCTCATTCTCTCTTCCCTTCCTCCCCTTTTCCCAGCTTCCCCCCCCCCCCCTCTCTCTCTCACTCTCTCTCTGTCTCTCTCCGTGTCTCTCTGTGTCTCTCTCTCTCTGTGTCTCTCTCTCTCCCTCTCACTCTCTCTCTCTCTCCCACCCACCATCTTACTCTCATTCTCTCTTCCCTTCCTCCCCTTTTCCCAGCTCCCCTCCCACCCTCTCTCTCTGTCTCTCTCTCTCTCTCTTACCACATTTGAATATTTTGCCTCAAGGGCTGAATGTAAGTAAGAAAGGCAATACTGCCTAATTCACTACCCTTGTAAAATAAAGTTCGTTCGTTCGTTCTGTCTGTCCTGACTTAAGCGCAACAACTTGGTACTGGTAGTCTGTTGGCTTGGCCTAATGGCAGTGAATCGATAATAAACTTGGCAGAAATAGACTTTAAGTATCCTAAAATGTACAAGACCACTCAAATTTCATGAACTATCATCCATTTTTATACAATTTACAGTGCAAAATATGAAGTGAGGGAGTTTACAGAAAAGAACGTTATAATTCCTTTACAAACACGTAGTAACGTCAGTTGCCAAATGAATGGCTCAGATGGTAAAGCGCTGGACAATTGTAACGTTAGGTCATGCGTAAACGGATTCGAATCCGCGCTGAAACTTTTTTCGAACCCGACCTGTTTTTTGTGTTTTTGTGTGTGTTTTCCCCCCCCTCTTTTTTCAAGAGATTGTGGGTTTGAACCCACTTTTTTGTGTGTGCCAAAACCTGGAGGTTCAGCGCCAGCGGTTTTTATCTTGATTTCTGTTCGCGATTTGCCCATCATCAGCTCTTCCAGACATGGACACAAAAGCATGAAAAACACAATTATTGGATGCATACACTGTGACATACAGTGACAAGAATAATGTTATGAGTTTTTCCGGCCATCCATCTCGACCATCTTCTTCCACACCATGTTTCTCCATCCAGTCAGTCATGATGCAAGGTGTGGTTTAACATAGCGACCTATCACCCATGTGTGGGTGTCAAACTGCTGGACACTGTCGCCCATGACCACAGGACTGTTTGATCCATCCTTCGCTGGCACCTGAGGACAAACACAATGACATATGAAGCACACAACCAGGTAGCCAGCACCAACTCCACTGCCTCAGGAGTATTCTAACCCGATGCTGGCTCATGGCTGCATTCAAGGGTTGATCACACTGCAGCACTTGGCATAGCCTCCATCAACTGTGTCTGGGTCTCAAGCTCAAATCAGTCCCTTGGATTCGCCCTCCCAGAAACAGTCTAATGTCTGATGGCAGATGGCACAGAATACCTCTCTGTCTGCGTTCTCTTCTAGAGAGCTGAGCACAAGCATCACCCCAACGCCAGTCTTTCAAACAGGCCAGTCTTTGCTGGTGCCTGCAGTTCACTTCTTGTGGAGATGACACAATGAGAGTGGGAGCAGTTCTTCAAGCTCAAACTGATTCTTCTTCCAACTGAGGTCTTGCTTTGTGTCTAGTGATGGAAGAGGTGAGCCAACGATATTAGAGACATTTGCACATCCTCATGCACACACACACACACACACACACACACACACACACACACACACACACACACCTCCGCACACACACACACACACACATGCACACACACACACATGCACACACACACACACACACTCACATGCATGCACACACGCACACATACACACACACAATCACACAGAGATAGAAGTGTTATTTATAATGCAAGTGTGGCATGTATAACTCCAGGCACTTGGAGTTCCACCAGGGCACCGCGCACGTCTTTGGGGTTCCTCTTGTACGCAAAGCTTCCCTGGACCACATCACCTGCAAGACAGAACCACAGTTCAGATATCAAAAAGGAACGGTGGCATCTCATATTTCCACTTCTCGCTTCACGTCCATGCCCTTGTCACCAGACTGGAGATGTAAAACTTTGAATGCTTCATCCACTAGCCCCGAGCAACTGGAGGTCTTGAACAGTCACCACTAGGTCACAGAGCCCTAGTCTTCAAAAAGGTTAGGGTAAGCAGAAGACATTTGAAGGAAATTGTTTTCAAATTTACATTTGGATATGGAGTTCTTGTTCTGGGGTGTGTATGAGCTGTCTGAAGATCCCACATAATCTACAGCTAGCAATTGTCTTTATTGCAAGAAATGTCCAAATCAATGATCGCAAAATTGTCAAGAGCTCAGCATATAGCATATTGCAAGCCATTAAAACCCCCCAGTCAACATCACTATTTCTGTCTTCCATTCATCTGCATCACAGGTAGAGGAGGAGTTCCATCAATCAGTTTATATGCACCAGTAATGCCTATTTTAGTGTGTGTCTATCAATTAATTCCAACAAGCTGATCAATCTATTTCCTTCATGATTCATTCAGTCTTTGAGTTTTTAAAGAGCTCAAATGCATACCAACCTTTCTTGAAAGCAACTGGTTTCTTCATGTGAAAAACTGTTTGCTTCCAGTGTGTCGGTGTACAATGTGGCCCAGTGGAAAAACTGATCTGAAAAAGACAAATTAAAACTTTCACACATCATTCATATGTTTCAACTGAATGTCTTAGAAAGGGTTACATGCATACAGTATGAAGACTGGAACTACATTTTATCTGTGCAAAACAACAATGTTGATGAACTCCCAGCTTCAGATTCTTTCAGCACCTTTACTAGGCAGTGTGATTGCATCTTGTAAGCCAGAGGAAAAACAATAGAAAAGCTGCAAGCATGAAGAAGCTGTGCATCACAGTGCCACATGTCATTTTGTCAAAGAGCAAGCAAGTCAAAGACCGTCCAATAAGACTTTGATGCAGACATAGGGCTGCGTGATGTTTTACCTGGGTCTGGCATCCCTTCTCAAAGAAGATGTCGAAGTAGCCCACGATGGCTGTCAGCTCCGCATCCTTCAGGAAGGTCAGGCTGAACTGCGATGAGAACTGCAAGTCTTCCACCGTGCAGTCCATGATGTCCAACTCCTGAAAGCATACAGCAATCCCAGGTCACCCACTGGCATTTACATACAGCGATCCCAGGTCACCCACTGGCATTTACATACAGCGATCCCAGGTCACCCACTGGCATTTACATACAGCGAGCCCAGGTCAACCACTGGCATTTACATACAGCAATCCCAGGTCACCCACTGGCATTTACATACAGCGATCCCAGGTCACCCACTGGCATTTACATACAGCGATCCCAGGTCACCCACTGGCATTTACATACAGCGATCCCAGGTCACCGACTGGCATTTACATACAGCGATCCCAGGTCATCCACTGGCATTTACATACAGCAATCTCAGGTCACCCTCTGGCATTTACATACAGCGATCCCAAGGTCACCAACTGGCATTTACATACAGCGATCCCAGGTCACCCACTGGCATTTACATACAGCGATCCCAGGTCACCCACTGGCATTTACACACAGCCATTGGGGTCATCCAACCAAAACCAAACTAAACATGAATTTTATAGAGCACAACATGTCTAAATGGGAATAGAAATGAGTTAGCATAAGCAAGAATACACAGGGTGTAGGCCTGACAATTCCAGTACGGTCTGGTATAAGAAATCAATGATAACACCAATGGGGAAGTCTACCACACCGCATCAACAATCCCCACCTATCCACTGGTAGGGAATGCCTGTTGGGAAGTGCATCTGTACACTGATCACTGAAAATTTTCTTGCAGATCTGCTCCAAATAGTCTGTCCTGTTTCTCACCTTCCCATCTTTGCAAGCCCCTGTGGCCAGGCCTCTGTTAACAGATCCCTATATTTTAGACAAGATGGAAGGGAGAGAAGTTTCTGTAATTACTATTAATTTTGTTTGCTTTTGCGCATCACAGATGTTGAATCAATGCTCACAGTCATACAGAGGGGTAGTGCATCATACATGTTCACCATGTTTACTCTTTCGCGCACAGACAGAATTATGACACAGAGTTGCAGCAGGTATGGGATAGTCGAGGTGTCTATATAAACTCAGATATCTCCTGTCCGAGAAATAGAAGCGTGGCACTGCACCCTACACATCTTCAAACCCCAAAGCATGATGGCGATCTCTGCCTGTCTAAAGGCAAGACTTCAACAAGCGAGTAGAGGTTGAGGGCATGATGGCGATCTCTGCCTGTCTAAAGGCAAGACTTCAACAAGCGAGTAGAGGTTGAGGGGCTGATGGCGATCTCTGCCTGTCTAAAGGCAAGGCTTCAACAAGCGAGTAGAGGTTGAGGGCATGATGGCGATCTCTGCCTGTCTAAAGGCAAGGCTTCAACAAGCGAGTAGAGGTTGAGGGGATGATGGCGATCTCTGCCTGTCTAAAGGCAAGACTTCAACAAGCGAGTAGAGGTTGAGGGGATGATGGCGATCTCTGCCTGTCTAAAGGCAAGACTTCAACAAGCGAGTAGAGGTTGAGGGGATGATGGCGATCTCTGCCTGTCTAAAGGCAAGACTTCAACAAGCGAGTAGAGGTTGAGGGGATGATGGCGATCTCTGCCTGTCTAAAGGCAAGACTTCAACAAGCGAGTAGAGGTTGAGGGGATGATGGCGATCTCTGCCTGTCTAAAGGCAAGACTTCAACAAGCGAGTAGAGGTTGAGGGGATGATGGCGATCTCTGCCTGTCTAAAGGCAAGACTTCAACAAGCGAGTAGAGGTTGAGGGGATGATGGCGATCTCTGCCTGTCTAAAGGCAAGACTTCAACAAGCGAGTAGAGGTTGAGGGGATGATGGCGATCTCTGCCTGTCTAAAGGCAAGACTTCAACAAGCGAGTAGAGGTTGAGGGGATGATGGCGATCTCTGCCTGTCTAAAGGCAAGACTTCAACAAGCGAGTAGAGGTTGAGGGGATGATGGCGATCTCTGCCTGTCTAAAGGCAAGACTTCAACAAGCGAGTAGAGGTTGAGGGGATGATGGCGATCTCTGCCTGTCTAAAGGCAAGACTTCAACAAGCGAGTAGAGGTTGAGGGGATGATGGCGATCTCTGCCTGTCTAAAGGCAAGACTTCAACAAGCGAGTAGAGGTTGAGGGGATGATGGCGATCTCTGCCTGTCTAAAGGCAAGACTTCAACAAGCGAGTAGAGGTTGAGGGGATGATGGCGATCTCTGCCTGTCTAAAGGCAAGACTTCAACAAGCGAGTAGAGGTTGAGGGGATGATGGCGATCTCTGCCTGTCTAAAGGCAAGACTTCAACAAGCGAGTAGAGGTTGAGGGGATGATGGCGATCTCTGCCTGTCTAAAGGCAAGACTTCAACAAGCGAGTAGAGGTTGAGGGATGATGGCGATCTCTGCCTGTCTAAAGGCAAGACTTCAACAAGCGAGTAGAGGTTGAGGGGATGATGGCGATCTCTGCCTGTCTAAAGGCAAGACTTCAACAAGCGAGTAGAGGTTGAGGGGATGATGGCGATCTCTGCCTGTCTAAAGGCAAGACTTCAACAAGCGAGTAGAGGTTGAGGGGATGATGGCGATCTCTGCCTGTCTAAAGGCAAGACTTCAACAAGCGAGTAGAGGTTGAGGGGATGATGGCGATCTCTGCCTGTCTAAAGGCAAGACTTCAACAAGCGAGTAGAGGTTGAGGGGATGATGGCGATCTCTGCCTGTCTAAAGGCAAGACTTCAACAAGCGAGTAGAGGTTGAGGGGATGATGGCGATCTCTGCCTGTCTAAAGGCAAGACTTCAACAAGCGAGTAGAGGTTGAGGGGATGATGGCGATCTCTGCCTGTCTAAAGGCAAGACTTCAACAAGCGAGTAGAGGTTGAGGGGATGATGGCGATCTCTGCCTGTCTAAAGGCAAGACTTCAACAAGCGAGTAGAGGTTGAGGGGATGATGGCGATCTCTGCCTGTCTAAAGGCAAGACTTCAACAAGCGAGTAGAGGTTGAGGGGATGATGGCGATCTCTGCCTGTCTAAAGGCAAGACTTCAACAAGCGAGTAGAGGTTGAGGGGATGATGGCGATCTCTGCCTGTCTAAAGGCAAGACTTCAACAAGCGAGTAGAGGTTGAGGGGATGATGGCGATCTCTGCCTGTCTAAAGGCAAGACTTCAACAAGCGAGTAGAGGTTGAGGGGATGATGGCGATCTCTGCCTGTCTAAAGGCAAGACTTCAACAAGCGAGTAGAGGTTGAGGGGATGATGGCGATCTCTGCCTGTCTAAAGGCAAGACTTCAACAAGCGAGTAGAGGTTGAGGGGATGATGGCGATCTCTGCCTGTCTAAAGGCAAGACTTCAACAAGCGAGTAGAGGTTGAGGGCATGATGGCGATCTCTGCCTGTCTAAAGGCAAGACTTCAACAAGCGAGTAGAGGTTGAGGGGATGATGGCGATCTCTGCCTGTCTAAAGGCAAGACTTCAACAAGCGAGTAGAGGTTGAGGGGATGATGGCGATCTCTGCCTGTCTAAAGGCAAGACTTCAACAAGCGAGTAGAGGTTGAGGGGATGATGGCGATCTCTGCCTGTCTAAAGGCAAGACTTCAACAAGCGAGTAGAGGTTGAGGGGATGATGGCGATCTCTGCCTGTCTAAAGGCAAGACTTCAACAAGCGAGTAGAGGTTGAGGGGATGATGGCGATCTCTGCCTGTCTAAAGGCAAGACTTCAACAAGCGAGTAGAGGTTGAGGGGATGATGGCGATCTCTGCCTGTCTAAAGGCAAGACTTCAACAAGCGAGTAGAGGTTGAGGGGATGATGGCGATCTCTGCCTGTCTAAAGGCAAGACTTCAACAAGCGAGTAGAGGTTGAGGGGATGATGGCGATCTCTGCCTGTCTAAAGGCAAGACTTCAACAAGCGAGTAGAGGTTGAGGGGATGATGGCGATCTCTGCCTGTCTAAAGGCAAGACTTCAACAAGCGAGTAGAGGTTGAGGGGATGATGGCGATCTCTGCCTGTCTAAAGGCAAGACTTCAACAAGCGAGTAGAGGTTGAGGGGATGATGGCGATCTCTGCCTGTCTAAAGGCAAGACTTCAACAAGCGAGTAGAGGTTGAGGGGATGATGGCGATCTCTGCCTGTCTAAAGGCAAGACTTCAACAAGCGAGTAGAGGTTGAGGGGATGATGGCGATCTCTGCCTGTCTAAAGGCAAGACTTCAACAAGCGAGTAGAGGTTGAGGGGATGATGGCGATCTCTGCCTGTCTAAAGGCAAGACTTCAACAAGCGAGTAGAGGTTGAGGGGATGATGGCGATCTCTGCCTGTCTAAAGGCAAGACTTCAACAAGCGAGTAGAGGTTGAGGGGATGATGGCGATCTCTGCCTGTCTAAAGGCAAGACTTCAACAAGCGAGTAGAGGTTGAGGGGATGATGGCGATCTCTGCCTGTCTAAAGGCAAGACTTCAACAAGCGAGTAGAGGTTGAGGGGATGATGGCGATCTCTGCCTGTCTAAAGGCAAGACTTCAACAAGCGAGTAGAGGTTGAGGGGATGATGGCGATCTCTGCCTGTCTAAAGGCAAGACTTCAACAAGCGAGTAGAGGTTGAGGGGATGATGGCGATCTCTGCCTGTCTAAAGGCAAGACTTCAACAAGCGAGTAGAGGTTGAGGGGATGATGGCGATCTCTGCCTGTCTAAAGGCAAGACTTCAACAAGCGAGTAGAGGTTGAGGGGATGATGGCGATCTCTGCCTGTCTAAAGGCAAGACTTCAACAAGCGAGTAGAGGTTGAGGGGATGATGGCGATCTCTGCCTGTCTAAAGGCAAGACTTCAACAAGCGAGTAGAGGTTGAGGGGATGATGGCGATCTCTGCCTGTCTAAAGGCAAGACTTCAACAAGCGAGTAGAGGTTGAGGGGATGATGGCGATCTCTGCCTGTCTAAAGGCAAGACTTCAACAAGCGAGTAGAGGTTGAGGGGATGATGGCGATCTCTGCCTGTCTAAAGGCAAGACTTCAACAAGCGAGTAGAGGTTGAGGGGATGATGGCGATCTCTGCCTGTCTAAAGGCAAGACTTCAACAAGCGAGTAGAGGTTGAGGGGATGATGGCGATCTCTGCCTGTCTAAAGGCAAGACTTCAACAAGCGAGTAGAGGTTGAGGGGATGATGGCGATCTCTGCCTGTCTAAAGGCAAGACTTCAACAAGCGAGTAGAGGTTGAGGGGATGATGGCGATCTCTGCCTGTCTAAAGGCAAGACTTCAACAAGCGAGTAGAGGTTGAGGGGATGATGGCGATCTCTGCCTGTCTAAAGGCAAGACTTCAACAAGCGAGTAGAGGTTGAGGGGATGATGGCGATCTCTGCCTGTCTAAAGGCAAGACTTCAACAAGCGAGTAGAGGTTGAGGGGATGATGGCGATCTCTGCCTGTCTAAAGGCAAGACTTCAACAAGCGAGTAGAGGTTGAGGGGATGATGGCGATCTCTGCCTGTCTAAAGGCAAGACTTCAACAAGCGAGTAGAGGTTGAGGGGATGATGGCGATCTCTGCCTGTCTAAAGGCAAGACTTCAACAAGCGAGTAGAGGTTGAGGGGATGATGGCGATCTCTGCCTGTCTAAAGGCAAGACTTCAACAAGCGAGTAGAGGTTGAGGGGATGATGGCGATCTCTGCCTGTCTAAAGGCAAGACTTCAACAAGCGAGTAGAGGTTGAGGGGATGATGGCGATCTCTGCCTGTCTAAAGGCAAGACTTCAACAAGCGAGTAGAGGTTGAGGGGATGATGGCGATCTCTGCCTGTCTAAAGGCAAGACTTCAACAAGCGAGTAGAGGTTGAGGGGATGATGGCGATCTCTGCCTGTCTAAAGGCAAGACTTCAACAAGCGAGTAGAGGTTGAGGGGATGATGGCGATCTCTGCCTGTCTAAAGGCAAGACTTCAACAAGCGAGTAGAGGTTGAGGGGATGATGGCGATCTCTGCCTGTCTAAAGGCAAGACTTCAACAAGCGAGTAGAGGTTGAGGGGATGATGGCGATCTCTGCCTGTCTAAAGGCAAGACTTCAACAAGCGAGTAGAGGTTGAGGGGATGATGGCGATCTCTGCCTGTCTAAAGGCAAGACTTCAACAAGCGAGTAGAGGTTGAGGGGATGATGGCGATCTCTGCCTGTCTAAAGGCAAGACTTCAACAAGCGAGTAGAGGTTGAGGGGATGATGGCGATCTCTGCCTGTCTAAAGGCAAGACTTCAACAAGCGAGTAGAGGTTGAGGGGATGATGGCGATCTCTGCCTGTCTAAAGGCAAGACTTCAACAAGCGAGTAGAGGTTGAGGGGATGATGGCGATCTCTGCCTGTCTAAAGGCAAGACTTCAACAAGCGAGTAGAGGTTGAGGGGATGATGGCGATCTCTGCCTGTCTAAAGGCAAGACTTCAACAAGCGAGTAGAGGTTGAGGGGATGATGGCGATCTCTGCCTGTCTAAAGGCAAGACTTCAACAAGCGAGTAGAGGTTGAGGGGATGATGGCGATCTCTGCCTGTCTAAAGGCAAGACTTCAACAAGCGAGTAGAGGTTGAGGGGATGATGGCGATCTCTGCCTGTCTAAAGGCAAGACTTCAACAAGCGAGTAGAGGTTGAGGGGATGATGGCGATCTCTGCCTGTCTAAAGGCAAGACTTCAACAAGCGAGTAGAGGTTGAGGGGATGATGGCGATCTCTGCCTGTCTAAAGGCAAGACTTCAACAAGCGAGTAGAGGTTGAGGGGATGATGGCGATCTCTGCCTGTCTAAAGGCAAGACTTCAACAAGCGAGTAGAGGTTGAGGGGATGATGGCGATCTCTGCCTGTCTAAAGGCAAGACTTCAACAAGCGAGTAGAGGTTGAGGGGATGATGGCGATCTCTGCCTGTCTAAAGGCAAGACTTCAACAAGCGAGTAGAGGTTGAGGGATGATGGCGATCTCTGCCTGTCTAAAGGCAAGACTTCAACAAGCGAGTAGAGGTTGAGGGCATGATGGCGATCTCTGCCTGTCTAAAGGCAAGACTTCAACAAGCGAGTAGAGGTTGAGGGGATGATGGCGATCTCTGCCTGTCTAAAGGCAAGACTTCAACAAGCGAGTAGAGGTTGAGGGGATGATGGCGATCTCTGCCTGTCTAAAGGCAAGACTTCAACAAGCGAGTAGAGGTTGAGGGGATGATGGCGATCTCTGCCTGTCTAAAGGCAAGACTTCAACAAGCGAGTAGAGGTTGAGGGCATGATGGCGATCTCTGCCTGTCTAAAGGCAAGACTTCAACAAGCGAGTAGAGGTTGAGGGCATGATGGCGATCTCTGCCTGTCTAAAGGCAAGACTTCAACAAGCGAGTAGAGGTTGAGGGGATGATGGCGATCTCTGCCTGTCTAAAGGCAAGACTTCAACAAGCGAGTAGAGGTTGAGGGGATGATGGCGATCTCTGCCTGTCTAAAGGCAAGACTTCAACAAGCGAGTAGAGGTTGAGGGGATGATGGCGATCTCTGCCTGTCTAAAGGCAAGACTTCAACAAGCGAGTAGAGGTTGAGGGGATGATGGCGATCTCTGCCTGTCTAAAGGCAAGACTTCAACAAGCGAGTAGAGGTTGAGGGGATGATGGCGATCTCTGCCTGTCTAAAGGCAAGACTTCAACAAGCGAGTAGAGATTGAGGGGCTGACCATGCACTCATGCAAGACAAGGGGAGAGCACTGAGGGATGGGCTCCCTTGTGAAGACATTTGTTTGCCACTCCTTGCCTACTTACTTGCATGCTAGTGAAAATGCAGAATCCTAATGATGTTTCTTCTGCCTTGAAAGAGTTGCTTGGGAAATGAATTCCACCCTTACAAACACCCATTCACTCAGAACAAGCTTAAGGGTAGCCGCGGGTCGACAAAACCGTTAAAATATTAATTTTTGGCTACTTTGAGATTTTGGTATCGTCAGCTCATATGAACACTGCTTTTCACATTGAGACCCCTGAGATAGCTTAGAAACTTATAAAAACCACTATAAAACAGACTTTTGCACACCCACCCTTCAAGAATTTACTCCGTTGCAGCTGAAAATTGTGTCGTTTTCTGTGAAAAATTGCCGTGTTTCACCGCACGCTGTCCGCTCGCCGCCATTTTTGTTTACAGCATGTAAGATATCGTTCGAAAGCGAGATCTCGCGGCTTCCAGGCTGACGCAATTGTGTTCCAAATATGGAAGACAGGCAGCTCTGCCGATCAATATTCATGAGGCACTCATCTGGCGTGTCTAACCAATCATCAACCGCGTCTTGGTTTTCTGACAGAATCCCCATCTGTGATTGGTTGGATTTGGTCACGTGACCGCCTATTTCGCGCCTTGCCGTCTGCTCGCTCTGTGCATCTCTCAGTCAATTTGTCGCTCTTATCAAGCAGTCGTAGCTCTTTTCAAGCAGTCAGTTTATCAGTAATACATGTGAATATGCCAAGGATGTGGTAGCAGGCATACGTGCAGTACAATCATCGGCTCCAGGACGTGACTGAACGAAACTCGTGGTCGAAATCTGCCTTAGGCAGATCGGGAGCGTCTATTCCGTGTGCCGTACAGTCAGTTGGAGTATTTTTCTCTTTTCAA
>JAWQFJ010001003.1:134932-199455 GCA_034096865.1 Theodoxus fluviatilis
GTGCTTGAACTTTTGCCCATGATGGTGAATCCCCCCCCCCCCCCCCTTTCACGCTGCCAGTGCAGCTTATCGCGCCGCCTTCACAGCCTTTCCCCCCCCCCCCCCCCCCCCCCCACTTCACGCCACAGGGTCAGCTTATCACACCAACCTCACAGCTTTATCTCTCCCAGTCAGAGAGTCCACACATGCCAGCATATGGAGAAGAATTCCAAAGACACAGTTTGTGGGGTTGAAGACTCTGGAGTGTGGAGTAGCCATGGCAGTGTGCCAGTTCAACAGAGGAGCCAGCACCATTGCATCCTGCATGACAGATGCAGGAGTCCCAGGTGGTGAAACAGTTTCAGCTCTGGTGCTAGGAAACGCAAGTCCGAGACTTCCCACATGGACAAGATGGCCAAAGCAAGAAAGAAGCTGCAGAAGACAAGAAGGGAAGAAGAGAGGAAGAAAGCTGAGGGTCCCACTTATGGTTCTGGTGCATTCTGATGTTGCATTTCTCTCCTGTGGATGATGAACAATGTGTACCAACAGTTTCCAATGTTCAAGCTTCGTTTTCTCAAAATCGCGTTTTTGTGCACTGTGACCCAACGAGGAGAAATGGTGGGGAGTCACAGTTTCATGTACAGTTCTGAAATTTTCACCATGTACTGAACAATGTGTGCTGATTACAAGTAGAGATTTTCAAGGAGCAGTGTTGACCAGATGTGCTTTACTTTGATGATTATATTGACAGAAACCAGGTCAAAAATCGACACGGAAGTTTCCAACTTCAACACTTTTATTTCACTGAGCTTTCCTGCAATACAGGTATTTACTTAAGTTAATTAAGATTATAGTAACATGCTAACTCTAAGTTTTTGTCTTTTTGTGCACTTTAAGTGCTGTAACCATTTTGATCAATTGTGTCACCGTCAGTGAAAATAAACATCTTCAAAATACAAAATGTATGGCACTTAGCTTGATCAGATTTGGTGTGAAGTATAGTATTATGATGCTGAACACCTGTGCAAAATTTCATAAAGATACCATTAGTAGAACCTATTGAAATGAAATACCAGTTTTCTCGAGTAGCGGCTACCCTTAAGAAAGCTACGCCATAAGTAGTATTTTCTTTCTGAGGCAAAAGTTTAGAACTGGTAGACGTTAAGCTTAAGAAAATTTGACAGAAAAACCCAGACCAGGCATCCACGTTCCTATGAAGACCTCGGCAGGTCACACACTTGCCTTGATGACAAATGGCTCCGTGACAACCTTGGACTTGTCCACCACTGCCACGCTTGCAGTCTTCAGCACTTCCGTCTTCATGCAGGACATCTTGAAGCCGTCCTGGTCATCCCAGAAGGTGATGTGTTTGCAGTGCAGTGCCTCGTCTGACAATCCCACCAGACTCATGTTGCATCGGTCAGGGTACACTGCAGTGGAAATACAAAGATGCTTCTGTGAGTGAGCTGCAGGTCTTTCAGCCATTAGTACTAACTTGGCTACAGTCAGTAGGTTGAAAGTATTTCTGCTTGATAATTTGTAATTAGAGTATTTGGCTCATTTAGTGACTTCATCCCTAAACGTTAAAGGTCCTCTCACTGACTGTCAAAAATCTGTATGGCAAAGCTTGATTTTTTTCAATGTATGCATTCTGTCAAGAGACATCCAGACTTGCATCTCAGGACAATTTGACCTGTCTGTGAAATTAACTAGGCTCAATTTATCTTTAAATAATTTTCAGTCCAAGATTTTTTAAAAAGTAAATTGACTAAAATAACCCTCTGTCAAAGGTGAAACTCTCCACACATACTACCAAAACAACCTACACTTACTGAAAGACTAGTGAATCCTAGATGCATGAGACAACTCAAAATGCAGAAAACTAACCTGAGTTAAGCTGAGTTGAGCTCTTTTAAACACAACACAAATAAACATGTTCTAAGATATTTCAGTATATTACAACCAGCAGGCCACATAGCCAGAGAGAGGTACAGGCAGACAGGTGGATGGATGGATTGACAGGCAAACAGACAGGCAGACAGATGAACTCCCAGGCACACAGGCAGACAGACAGATGGACTCCCAGGCAGGCAGACAGATGAACTGACATGCAGGCAGGCAGGCAGACAGATGGACTCCCAGGCAGGCAGACAGATGAACTGACATGCAGGCAGGCAGGCAGACAGATGGACTCCCAGGCAGGCAGACAGATGAACTGACATGCAGGCAGGCAGGCAGACAGATGGACTCCCAGGCAGGCAGACAGATGAACTGACATGCAGGCAGGCAGGCAGACAGATGGACTCCCAGGCAGGCAGACAGATGAACTGACATGCAGGCAGGCAGGCAGACAGATGGACTCCCAGGCAGGCAGACAGATGGACTCCCAGGCAGGCAGACAGATGGACTCCCAGGCAGGCAGACAGACAGACAGATGGACTGACATGCAGGCAGGCAGGCAGACAGATGGACTCCCAGGCAGGCAGACAGATGAACTGACATGCAGGCAGACAGACAGACAGATGGACTCCCAGGCAGGCAGACAGACAGACAGACAGATGGACTGACAGGCAGGCAGATGGATGAACTGACAGGTATGCAAGCAGGCAGGCAGATGGACCAACAGGTATGCAGGCAGGCAGACAGATGGACTGACAGGGAGGCAGAAATATTAACTGACAGACATGCAGGCAGGCAGGCAGACAGATGAACTGACATGCAGGCAGACAGATGGACCAACAGGTATGCAGGCAGGCAGACAGATGGACTGACAGGAAGGCAGAAATATGAACTGACAGACATGCAGGCAGGCAGGCAGACAGATGAACTGACAGGCAGGAAGACAGATAAACTGACAGGCAGGCAGACAGACAGATGGATCAACAGATATGCAGGCAGACAGATGGATCAACAGATATGCAGGCAGACAGATGGGCTGACAGGCATGCAGGCAGACAGATGGACTGACAGGCATGCAGGCAGGCAGACAGATGGACTGACAGGCAGACAGACAGATGGACTGACAGGCATGCAGGCAGACAGATGGACTGACAGGCACGCAGGCAGACAGATGGACTGACAGGCATGCAGGCAGGCAGATGGACTGACAGACATGCAGGCAGGCAGACAGATGGACTGACAAGCAGACAGACAGATGGACTGACAGGCATGCAGGCAGACATATGGACTGACAGGCATGCAGGCAGACAGACAGATGGACTCCCAGGCAGGCAGACAGATGGACTGACAGGAACGCAGGCAGACAGATGGACTGACAGGCATGCAGACAGACATATGGACTGACAGGCATGCAGACAGACATATGGACTGACAGGCATGCAGGCAGACAGACAGATGGACTCCCAGGCAGGCAGACAGATGGACTGACAGGCAAAATGACAGGTGCACAAAAGGGGGGAAAGGTGATGCCAAAAGGGAGACAAAAATATGGACAGAGAGAAGATGGACAGACTGACCACAGCCCCCCGGAGCCAGGTGTCTGTCTCTGGCCAGAAGCACAGTGTCCAGCATGGACTCGTACAGTAGCAGGTAGCCCATCCACTCCGACACCACAATGTCCACCTGTGTGTGCAACATCATGGTCAGCAGTGAGTCAGGGGCACTTGACAGGTAAACAAGTATCACTGAACTCCTTTCTAATAAACCTCATAAAGCATGAACTGCCTCAAAGTTCATGCCGTTTTCACTTTCAAGTCTTGTGCAATGTCTACAAATGCTGCATCATTCAAATATATTTTTATCTGCCTGTTCTAAGAAATGGTTATCAATTTCCAGTTTGGGTTCATGGAATCTAACACAGCAACAGGCCTTTAGTGGGACAAAGCAAATGTTTGGTGCAATCTTCAAGGAAATGATTCATGGCAAGGATAAAGTCCATCCAATGTCAAAGGAAGTAAGCTTTCGAGTTGCAGTTACCTTGTCAACAGGCAGAGTGATGTCCTCCAGGCGCCCTCTCAGCAGGGACACCTTGTCGTCCAGCTTGTTCTCCCTGCAATCAGCAGTCAACTTTACAACACAGCACAGCACAGCACAGCACAACATAGCACAGTACATCACAGCACAGTACAACACAGCACAGCACAACACAGCACAGCACAACATAGCACAGTACATCACAGCACAGTACAACACAGCACAGCACAACACAGCACAGCACAACATAGCACAGTACATCACAGCACAGTACAACACAGCACAGCACAGCACAGCACAACATAGCACAGTACATCACAGCACAGTACAACACAGCACAGCACAACACAGCACAGCACAACATAGCACAGTACATCACAGCACAGTACAACACAGCACAGCACAACACAGCACAGCACAACATAGCACAGTACATCACAGCACAGTACAACACAGCATAGCACAGCACAGCACAGCACAATATAGCACAGTACATCACAGCACAGTACAACACAGCACAGCACAGCACAGCACAGCACAACACAGTACAGCACAACATAGCACAGTACATCACAGCACAGTACAACACAGCACAGCACAACACAGTACAGCACAGTACAACACAACAGCATAACACAACATAGCACAGCACAACACGACACAACACAATGCAATGCACACACTGATGCAGCAATCACAAGCAGCAGACTACAGAGCAACATGAGCATCAATCAGTATATGGACATAGATAAGCTGTCAAGTAATATCAACTCATTCACAATTTATGACAAAATGTGCTGTGTGTGTGCATGTGTGTGCGCATGCATATATGTGAGTGTGTGAGTCTGTAAAAGAGAGTGTGTGAGCTGTGTGTGTGTGTGTGTGTGTGTGTGTGTGTGTGTGCATGTCGTTAGTGAGTGAAGGAGAGAAAGAGAGACAGAGATAGAAAGACCAAGATAGTAAAAACAAGATAGAAAGACAGTGAGGCAGAGATAGACTGAGAGACAAAGAGAGATGGATGGACAAATGAACTGACAGATGGACAGAGAAAAACAAATGAGACCCAGACAGCATGATAGTCAGACGAGAGACAGTCCGCAAAAGACAAAGGGTCTACAGAGTCTCACCTCACAATGTCCATGGCCCTGTAGATGATGTCAGACTGGTCAACACCGATGACCTGCTTGGCACCAGCCTTGGCAGCAAACATGGAGAGAATGCCGGTGCCACAGCCCACGTCCAGCACCACCTTGCCCTCGAACAGGCCTGGGTTTCTGTACATGAAGTCCCGGTAGCTCTCCGTCCTCACTCGGTCCTGTGCACAGCCACATAAATCATGTTTTAGTCTGCGCTGTGTAACAAATCCACACATGCACGTACCTGCTTTACGCCCAGGCATATGCACACAATAAACATGCCCTATGAGCACTGGGAAAATCCACTACTGAGTTTAAAATAATAAATAAAAAGCATTTTCAGTGAAATAGATGGGATGCACTGTATGTTCATTTACGTTGAATCTGGCCTCTTCTTAAATTTAGGAAAAAAGAAAAAGTTCAGGACCACCTGCTGACCCCATCTTTTTTGGCCACATGACCACAATCAATTTTTTTTTCATTATGAGACTAATACAACTAAAAAAAGCAAAGGCTTTGTGTTGTATTGAGGGACATGACTTTCATGAGATAGGCACAGCCCATTTATACCACAAGGGGAGAAAGGATATATTTGAAGGGTGCATCAGGTTCTGGGAGAGGAAGAAAGCAAATACTGCGATCTCCAGCATAGAAACCAACTCCATCTTACCGAGAGCATTTCATGGTGAATGCCAAAGTCAGCATAGGAGGAGAAGTAAGCCTCATCCTCATCTTCCCTCAAATGCTGCACTGTGGCCATCGTGGGGGGTCCGCTGTCTTGGGAGTCATACAGAAGCTCCTTGGCAGTGGCTCTGAAAGTCACAATGGAAGCAAATCAGACACGTCTTTAACGTCCACACTTCAAAGTGATGGTTGGATAATCTCCCATGATTAGGCTCTCCTGCACTAGTGGTTGCAGCACACACAGCCTATTTACAACTCGGATATCTTTGGAAAATTGTTTCATTTCCGGTAATGTCTGACGTGTAAATTTATCCATGCAATGTAGGGGCAAATCACAGAGGAAGGAAAAAGCTGTTTGGCACTCTCTAACAAGACCATTGCTTGAGGAATGCAGAGGCTCTAACAAGACCATTGCTTGAGGAATGCAGAGACTCTAACATTGCTTGAGGAAAGCAGAGACTCTAACAAGACCATTGCTTGAGGAAAGCAGAGACTCTAACAAGACCATTGCTTGAGAAAAGCAGAGACTCTAACATTGCTTGAGGAATGCAGAGACTCTAACAAGACCATTGCTTGAGGAAAGCAGAGACTCTAACATTGCTTGAGGAAAGCAGAGACTCTAACAAGACCATTGCTTGAGGAAAGCAGAGACTCTAACAAGACCATTGCTTGAGGAATGCAGAGGCTCTAACAAGACCATTGCTTGAGAAAAGCAGAGACTCTAACAAGACCATTGCTTGAGGAAAGCAGAGACTCTAACAAGACCATTGCTTGAGGAAAGCAGAGGCTCTAACAAGACCATTGCTTGAGGAATGCAGAGGCTCTAACAAGACCATTGCTTGAGGAAAGCAGAGACTCTAACAAGACCATTGCTTGAGGAAAGCAGAGACTCTAACAAGACCATTGCTTGAGGAAAGCAGAGACTCTAACAAGACCATTGCTTGAGGAATGCAGAGACTCTAACAAGACCATTGCTTGAGGAATGCAGAGGCTCTAACAAGACCATTGCTTGAGGAATGCAGAGACTCTAACAAGACCATTGCTTGAGGAAAGCAGAGACTCTAACAAGACCATTGCTTGAGAAAAGCAGAGGCTCTAACAAGACCATTGCTTGAGGAAAGCAGAGACTCTAACAAGACCATTGCTTGAGGAATGCAGAGGCTCTAACAAGACCATTGCTTGAGGAATGCAGAGGCTCTAACAAGACCATTGCTTGAGGAAAGCAGAGACTCTAACAAGACCATTGCTTGAGGAATGCAGAGGCTCTAACAAGACCATTGCTTGAGGAATGCATTGGCTCTAACAAGACCATTGCTTGAGGAAAGCAGAGACTCTAACAAGACCATTGCTTGAGGAAAGCAGAGACTCTAACAAGACCATTGCTTGAGGAAAGCAGAGACTCTAACATTGCTTGAGGAAAGCAGAGACTCTAACATTGCTTGAGGAATGCAGAGGCTCTAACAAGACCATTGCTTGAGGAATGCAGAGGCTCTAACAAGACACAAGAGATATAGGCAGGCTAGGGATGGATGACAAATGTTTTATCAGAATAATAATGATAATGATGATGACGATGATGATGATGATAATAAAAAATATGATGATGATGATGATGATAATAAAATCAATAATAATAATAATAATAATAATAATAATAATAATAATAATTTCATTTCTAAAACACTATTATAAACATATAATAAAGCTCACAATGCTTTACAAACAACTTAACTCATTGAAGACGGCACTAATTTTAGCTTGTGTTGACTGGAGACGCATGTTTCTGGGCATTTTTAAAAAAATTGCTGAAAAAATACTAATCAAGCAATGGAAAAACTTGCCATCATTAAAACGCTCTTTGTCTCCTTTATCCTTGTAGATCAATGTCATGTTCTCATTATTTTTATTTTGAATATAGTATTGCAACAAAGATGGGTACAGTCTGGCGTGCCTGTTTTTATTTCGGCTGGAGTGAGGCCGACTTCTAAGCCGACAGCGTGTACGGATCAGTTTCCGATTCCTCTTCTTCTGTCAACAGTTCGTGCACTATACCTATGATCTGCTCCTCTAAAACTACATCTTTTTCATCTTCGTCCTCTTCGGAAAAAACGGGCACATCGTCCTTCTCATCTTATCCTTCTTTCATAGCGATTTCAACAAAAATCCTCATCGTCCTGCTGCAACGCCATTGCGATTTAGCGTGAAATCGCCCCCTTGCCACATGTATAAACAAAGTCTGGCAGTGCCTTATCCTCTTCAAATTCAGAGATACAGACGATCTACAATGTTCCTCACTATCTTATAAGAGAACTAGACTACCTCGACTGGTTAAGAGCCCCTCACAACACGCACAAGAAATTAACATATGCACCGCATCATATGATGAGATGCGTCGTCAACCGTTGCTCACCACACCACATCATATGATGAGATGCGTCGTCATTGAGTTAATTGTGTACAGAGTTAAAAGACAAGGTTACCTCCAGCTATGTACACACATAAACACACACAAACACAAATAGTAACATTTATCTTACAGATCTTTCTGAGAAAACAAAGGGGAGATAATCTGATGAAAATGGACCATAATGAGAAGAGAAATGAATGAATAAAGAACTGCTGCTTGTGTACGGTATTCACTGCGGATTCAAAACAGTGGCTTGTCTCATGAGTTACCCAGCGTACAAATTGCTACTCTGCAACACAAGGCGGAGCATCATTTAGAGACAGCTTTCCCAGAAGCAGTCATGACGCATTACACGCAGTCCTTTTGCAGGACCAGAGACACTTTTCCTGCGGAAAGATATTTCAACATGTTCAGAGATGGATGCTCATGGAGAGTGTCTGCATGGATAGGTTCAATAAGGAGATGGATGGATGGATGGATGGATAGATGGATGGATGGATGGATGGATGAGTAGATGGGTGGATGGGTGGATGGGTGGGTGGATGGGTGGATGGATGGATGGATGGATGGATGGATGGATGGATGGATGGATGGTGTTTTACAGCCTACCAGCCTGTGTATGCTATGAATGGCCATTAAGCACGAAACATCACTTCAACAGTTTAGGGTAAACGTAAATCATGTCACGGTGTCCCTAGTTATTCGCCTCTAACGAATCGCGTAGTGAGACGCGGGGGGGTCTATTCTTACCCCCAATCCACGAGGGCTCTTGTAAGTTGAGGATGGTTGGTTGGTTGGTTGGTGTTCTACGGCCTATCAGTCTTTGTAGGCTATGTAAGGCCATTAAGCACGAAAATCTGTAGAACAGTTTGGAGTAAACATATTTCTTTTTATACGTCATCTTGATGCTATTCTTTGCTGAAGAAGTTGCCGAAAGGCATCAAAATATTCTAAGAAGTAAAAACACAGAAAGTCATCTTGTTTTTTGTTTTCTTTCTCTTTTTTGGAGTACACGCTAATCAAGTCACGGTGTCCCTAGTTATTCGCCTCGTACAAATGCTGTGGGTCAATTCTTACCCCGAACCCACAGGGGAATTGGATTGGACTGATGGTGTTTTACGGCCTATCAGCCTTTGTAGGCGATTTAAGGCTAGTATTAAGCACGAAAATCACCGGAACAGTAAACGCAAAATCAAGTCACGTGTCCCTAGATATTCGCCTCTTATGAATCGTGTAGGCAGATGCGGTGGGTCAATTCTTACCCCGAACCCACAGGGTGTCAATTCTTACCCCGAACCCACAGGGGGTCAATTCTTACCCCGAACCCACAGGGGGTCAATTCTTACCCCGAACCCACAGGGGGTCAATTCTTACCCCGAACCCACAGGGGGTCAATTCTTACCCCGAACCCACAGGGGGTCAATTCTTACCCCGAACCCACAGGGGGATCAATAAGGAGAAAAGCTTTGGGCTTTGCAAGTGATCGCAGTGAGCGCTCATCTCTGTACTTTTTTTCATACCTTACAAAACGATCACGCCTCTGGTTCAGTGAGAGGATTGTGTATGATGCACTAGGATTGCCTCTGAGAAAGCCGCCTCAGGACAGGATGAATGATGCACTAGGGTTGAGAAAGCTGCCTCAGGACAGGATGAATGATGCACTAGGGTTGAGAAAGCCGCCTCAGGACAGGATGAATGATGCACTAGGGTTGCCTCTGAGAAAGCCGCCTCAGGACAGGATGTATGATGCACTAGGGTTGCCTCTGAGAAAGCCGCCTCAGGACAGGATGAATGATGCACTAGGGTTGCCTCTGAGAAAGCCGCCTCAGGACAGGATGTATGATGCACTAGGGTTGCCTCTGAGAAAGCCGCCTCAGGACAGGATGAATGATGCACTAGGGTTGCCTCTGAGAAAGCCGCCTCAGGACAGGATGTATGATGCACTAGGGTTGCCTCTGAGAAAGCCGCCTCAGGACAGGATGTATGATGCACTAGGGTTGAGAAAGCCGCCTCAGGACAGGATGTATGATGCACTAGGGTTGCCTCTGAGAAAGCCGCCTCAGGACAGGATGAATGATGCACTAGGGTTGCCTCTGAGAAAGCCGCCTCAGGACAGGATGTATGATGCACTAGGGTTGCCTCTGAGAAAGCCGCCTCAGGACAGGATGTATGATGCACTAGGGTTGCCTCTGAGAAAGCCGCCTCAGGACAGGATGTATGATGCACTAGGGTTGCCTCTGAGAAAGCCGCCTCAGGACAGGATGAATGATGCACTAGGGTTGCCTCTGAGAAAGCCGCCTCAGGACAGGATGTATGATGCACTAGGGTTGCCTCTGAGAAAGCCGCCTCAGGACAGGATGAATGATGCACTAGGGTTGCCTCTGAGAAAGCCGCCTCAGGACAGGATGTATGATGCACTAGGGTTGCCTCTGAGAAAGCCGCCTCAGGACAGGATGAATGATGCACTAGGGTTGAGAAAGCCGCCTCAGGACAGGATGAATGATGCACTAGGGTTGCCTCTGAGAAAGCCGCCTCAGGACAGGATGAATGATGCACTAGGGTTGAGAAAGCCGCCTCAGGACAGGATGAATGATGCACTAGGGTTGAGAAAGCCGCCTCAGGACAGGATGAATGATGCACTAGGGTTGCCTCTGAGAAAGCCGCCTCAGGACAGGATGTATGATGCACTAGGGTTGAGAAAGCCGCCTCAGGACAGGATGTATGATGCACTAGGGTTGCCTCTGAGAAAGCCGCCTCAGGACAGGATGTATGATGCACTAGGGTTGCCTCTGAGAAAGCCGCCTCAGGACAGGATGTATGATGCACTAGGGTTGAGAAAGCCGCCTCAGGACAGGATGTATGATGCACTAGGGTTGAGAAAGCCGCCTCAGGACAGGATGTATGATGCACTAGGGTTGAGAAAGCCGCCTCAGGACAGGATGAATGATGCACTAGGGTTGCCTCTGAGAAAGCCGCCTCAGGACAGGATGAATGATGCACTAGGGTTGCCTCTGAGAAAGCCGCCTCAGGACAGGATGAATGATGCACTAGGATTGAGAGAGCCGCCTCAGGACAGGATGAATGATGCACTAGGGTTGCCTCTGAGAAAGCCGCCTCAGGACAGGATGAATGATGCACTAGGGTTGCCTCTGAGAAAGCCGCCTCAGGACAGGATGAATGATGCACTAGGGTTGCCTCTAAGAAAGCCGCCTCAGGACAGGATGTATGATGCACTAGGGTTGCCTCTGAGAAAGCCGCCTCAGGACAGGATGTATGATGCACTAGGGTTGCCTCTAAGAAAGCCGCCTCAGGACAGGATGTATGATGCACTAGGGTTGCCTCTGAGAAAGCCGCCTCAGGACAGGATGTATGATGCACTAGGGTTGCCTCTGAGAAAGCCGCCTCAGGACAGGATGAATGATGCACTAGGGTTGCCTCTGAGAAAGCCGCCTCAGGACAGGATGTATGATGCACTAGGGTTGCCTCTGAGAAAGCCGCCTCAGGACAGGATGAATGATGCACTAGGGTTGCCTCTGAGAAAGCCGCCTCAGGACAGGATGAATGATGCACTAGGGTTGCCTCTGAGAAAGCCGCCTCAGGACAGGATGTATGATGCACTAGGGTTGCCTCTGAGAAAGCTGCCTCAGGACAGGATGAATGATGCACTAGGGTTGCCTCTGAGAAAGCCGCCTCAGGACAGGATGAATGATGCACTAGGGTTGAGAAAGCCGCCTCAGGACAGGATGTATGATGCACTAGGGTTGCCTCTGAGAAAGCCGCCTCAGGACAGGATGAATGATGCACTAGGGTTGCCTCTGAGAAAGCCGCCTCAGGACAGGATGTATGATGCACTAGGGTTGCCTCTAAGAAAGCCGCCTCAGGACAGGATGAATGATGCACTAGGGTTGCCTCTGAGAAAGCCGCCTCAGGACAGGATGAATGATACACTAGGGTTGCCTCTGAGAAAGCCGCCTCAGGACAGGATGAATGATGCACTAGGGTTGAGAAAGCTGCCTCAGGACAGGATGAATGATACACTAGGGTTGAGAAAGCTGCCTCAGGACAGGATGAATGATGCACTAGGGTTGAGAAAGCCGCCTCAGGACAGGATGTATGATGCACTAGGGTTGCCTCTGAGAAAGCCGCCTCAGGACAGGATGAATGATGCACTAGGGTTGCCTCTGAGAAAGCCGCCTCAGGACAGGATGAATGATGCACTAGGGTTGCCTCTGAGAAAGCCGCCTCAGGACAGGATGTATGATGCACTAGGGTTGCCTCTGAGAAAGCCGCCTCAGGACAGGATGAATGATGCACTAGGGTTGCCTCTGAGAAAGCCGCCTCAGGACAGGATGAATGATGCACTAGGGTTGCCTCTGAGAAAGCCGCCTCAGGACAGGATGAATGATGCACTAGGGTTGCCTCTGAGAAAGCCGCCTCAGGACAGGATGTATGATGCACTAGGGTTGCCTCTGATAAAGCCGCCTGAGGACAGGATGAATGATGCACTAGGGTTGCCTCTGAGAAAGCCGCCTCAGGACAGGATGTATGATGCACTAGGGTTGCCTCTGAGAAAGCCGCCTCAGGACAGGATGTATGATGCACTAGGGTTGCCTCTGAGAAAGCCGCCTCAGGACAGGATGTATGATGCACTAGGGTTGCCTCTGAGAAAGCCGCTTCAGGACAGGATGTATGATACACTAGGATTGAGAGAGCCGCCTCAGGACAGGATGTATGATGCACTAGGGTTGCCTCTGAGAAAGCCGCCTCAGGACAGGATGTATGATACACTAGGATTGAGAGAGCCGCCTCAGGACAGGATGTATGATGCACTAGGATTGAGAGAGCCGCCTCAGGACAGGATGAATGATGCACTAGGGTTGCCTCTGAGAAAGCCGCCTCAGGACAGGATGTATGATGCACTAGGGTTGCCTCTGAGAAAGCCGCCTCAGGACAGGATGTATGATGCACTAGGGTTGCCTCTGAGAAAGCCGCCTCAGGACAGGATGTATGATGCACTAGGGTTGCCTCTGAGAAAGCCGCCTCAGGACAGGATGTATGATGCACTAGGGTTGCCTCTGAGAAAGCCGCCTCAGGACAGGATGTATGATACACTAGGATTGAGAGAGCCGCCTCAGGACAGGATGTATGATGCACTAGGGTTGCCTCTGAGAAAGCCGCCTCAGGACAGGATGTATGATACACTAGGATTGAGAGAGCCGCCTCAGGACAGGATGTATGATACACTAGGATTGAGAGAGCCGCCTCAGGACAGGATGTATGATGCACTAGGATTGAGAAAGCCGCCTCAGGACAGGATGTATGATGCACTAGGGTTGCCTCTGAGAAAGCCGCCTCAGGACAGGATGAATGATGCACTAGGGTTGCCTCTGAGAAAGCCGCCTCAGGACAGGATGTATGATGCACTAGGGTTGCCTCTGAGAAAGCCGCCTCAGGACAGGATGAATGATGCACTAGGGTTGAGAAAGCCGCCTCAGGACAGGATGTATGATGCACTAGGGTTGAGAAAGCCGCCTCAGGACAGGATGAATGATGCACTAGGGTTGAGAAAGCTGCCTCAGGACAGGATGTATGATACACTAGGATTGAGAAAGCTGCCTCAGGACAGGATGTATGATGCACTAGGGTTGCCTCTGAGAAAGCCGCCTCAGGACAGGATGTATGATGCACTAGGATTGAGAAAGCCGCCTCAGGACAGGATGTATGATGCACTAGGATTGAGAGAGCCGCCTCAGGACAGGATGTATGATGCACTAGGATTGAGAGAGCCGCCTCAGGACAGGATGAATGATGCACTAGGGTTGCCTCTGAGAAAGCCGCCTCAGGACAGGATGAATGATGCACTAGGGTTGCCTCTGAGAAAGCCGCCTCAGGACAGGATGAATGATGCACTAGGGTTGCCTCTGAGAAAGCCGCCTCAGGACAGGATGAATGATGCACTAGGGTTGCCTCTGAGAAAGCCGCCTCAGGACAGGATGAATGATGCACTAGGGTTGCCTCTGAGAAAGCCGCCTCAGGACAGGATGAATGATGCACTAGGGTTGCCTCTGAGAAAGCCGCCTCAGGACAGGATGTATGATGCACTAGGGTTGCCTCTGAGAAAGCCGCCTCAGGACAGGATGTATGATGCACTAGGGTTGCCTCTGAGAAAGCCGCCTCAGGACAGGATGTATGATGCACTAGGATTGAGAAAGCCGCCTCAGGACAGGATGTATGATGCACTAGGGTTGAGAAAGCCGCCTCAGGACAGGATGTATGATGCACTAGGATTGAGAGAGCCGCCTCAGGACAGGATGAATGATGCACTAGGGTTGCCTCTGAGAAAGCCGCCTCAGGACAGGATGAATGATGCACTAGGGTTGCCTCTGAGAAAGCCGCCTCAGGACAGGATGAATGATGCACTAGGGTTGCCTCTGAGAAAGCCGCCTCAGGACAGGATGTATGATGCACTAGGGTTGAGAAAGCCGCCTCAGGACAGGATGAATGATGCACTAGGGTTGAGAAAGCCGCCTCAGGACAGGATGAATGATGCACTAGGGTTGCCTCTGAGAAAGCCGCCTCAGGACAGGATGTATGATGCACTAGGGTTGCCTCTGAGAAAGCCGCCTCAGGACAGGATGTATGATGCACTAGGGTTGCCTCTGAGAAAGCCGCCTCAGGACAGGATGTATGATGCACTAGGGTTGCCTCTGAGAAAGCCGCCTCAGGACAGGATGAATGATGCACTAGGGTTGCCTCTGAGAAAGCCGCCTCAGGACAGGATGAATGATGCACTAGGGTTGCCTCTGAGAAAGCCGCCTCAGGACAGGATGTATGATGCACTAGGGTTGCCTCTGAGAAAGCCGCCTCAGGACAGGATGTATCGGTGAAAACTGGGAGAGACCAATGGGGAATCCAAGCAACAGGGAGGAGGCCACTGCATCTTTCTACAACCTCAACTCACCTCATGTCCTCTATGTCAGACAGGGCTCGCTGCAAAGCCTCTTCCAGGTGCTGTGACCGGGCCTCGGCCTGACTCAGCCTCTCCTGCAGTGCAGCATACTGGCTGGCTGTCAGCACCACCTGTTTCTCCTCCTCCCCACCCTCGTCTGGCAAGCCAGGGAAGGCCACATCCTGGTCGGTAAAGCTCATCTCCTCTATGTCTGTAATGCCAAGTGAAGCAGTTCCACCACACTGCAGTAGATACTCACTTCAGACTAGCTTCATCTATATCCACTAAAAGTAGTTTAGACACTCGTCTGCAGCCTGACAGCTTCATGGCACCAAATTTCCCTCTTTTGTGACTAAACTGTGATGAATGATACTGAAGGGTTACTTGTAGTCCTTTCATGCATTCACATTAGTGATGAGATTATCAGTTGCTTTATCTCTATACTGGAAATAAAAAGTTTCCAGGAGCATGCATGTCATCAACAGGAACCGCATCTGCCATTTCTAAGTGTGCAATCACATACAAAGACACAGGCATGCCAACATACCACCATCAACTGCATGAAGATATAAAATCACACACACACACACACACACACACACACACACACACACACACACACAGTCTTTCATTCTCTATCTTTCATTATATTTGTCATTGTCTGTCTGTCTGTCTGTCTGTCTGTCTGTCTGTCTGTCTGTCTGTCTCTGTCTGACTGACTGACTGACTGACTGTCTTTCTCTCTCATTCATAACAATTTCTCTCCCTCCCTCCCTCCCTCCCTCCTCTCTCTCTCTCTCTCTCTCTCTCTCTCTCTCTCTCTCTCTCTCTCTCTCTCTCTCTCTCTCTCTCTCTCTCTCTCTCTCTCTCTCTCTCACACACACACACACACACACACACACACACACATTCAGGGATGCCCACCATACTGCAGAAGAGAGTCGTCAGGGTTGACTGGGTGCATGAAACTGTCATCTGTCCATGGCCTGGTGACCCTGGCACACTGCCTCAGCTCTGTCACGGAGGGTGACTGAAAAAGGACAAAAACACCCATGCTTGTTAATGTTATATATACAGTATGGAACATCACAACTAGCACCCTGGCAGATGGGAAAGATGCAAATGAATCACCTCTACACCTCTAGAAATGAAACTGGATAAACATGACATGGCACCTGAAAATGGGTGGGTGGGTGGGGGTGGTGAGGGAGTGGGGGATAGGGGTGGGTGGGAAAGCACCACAGAAGCAACTAAGGAACATTTCACCCATCACTGTCACCCAGTCTATTGACATATTCATCATGTATCAGGAGGAGGTTGATGAAGAAATATATGCACAGAGAAATAGTTCCATACTTAGAATGTCCCCAAAAGGCATGGCTCCCAGGTCATAAGCATCTCAAACTGTGCAACTCTGAAAGGCCAAAGCAGGCTTTGCAGTCCACAATGAAACAGCACATACATGACCATTACCATTATCATCCAGGTTAGTTTAACACATGATGGGATCTGATTGATCTGATACTGTCCTGCGTGACCATGCACCCCTTGGCTAAGCTGTTGGAACAGGCCTTGAAAACCCAGCCGTCATGAGTGTCAGCTGATGAGAGGATGACGGGGGCATCAAGCACTCCTACATTATGTCACATTTGACTGACTATGCTACTGTGTACACTTTAGTGATTATTACTGCAAGTTATCAACACAGCTTTGGCACAGTGTGCCCGACAAGATGGGTAAGGCTCACTGTTTTCCTGATGAAGTTGATCAGCTTGATGTAGAGAATGCTGTCTAGGCGCCACTCCCGGCAAGCCCCTGCAATGCTGAAGTGGTGTTCCTGGTGGCAGTGGGTGAACACAGCTTCTGGAGAGTCCAACACTGCCTCACAGAACAAGCATTGCGCAGGCCCTGCCTGCCATCCCTCCTCTGTCTCCTCCCATTCCCCTTCCTCATCCACCCACATTTCATCTTCTGAGTCGCCATCTTCAGTAGGCAAAGAAGAGTCTGGGGATAAAAGGAGACACATATGATTATGCACTCCCTACAAATGCCGAGCTGAGAGTAAACTGTCATTTAAGGTCATCATGTTAAAACGATGTGGAATCACTCATCGTTGCTTTACGAACGAGCCACATCGCGCATTGTGATTTATTATCAATTTTAACAACTCTACGAAAGATCGATTGCTACTGCTGCTGCGACTGTGTGAAAGAGCGAAACGCTCTCTCGCTACCTCTCTGTAAGTCGGGGCAATAATAAACCCTCCGACTTTCCCTGCGTGTTTCATAAAATGAACGACTTGGGAAATGATTGAGTCTTGCTCAGCCTGGCTAATGCATCAAGTGATCAACCAACTCAGTGTTTTTGGTGATCAATACTATCCTAACCAGACCTTCAAAGCCAGATTGCCGTAAAGGAGCATTCATCCATCTTTCTATTCATCCATCCGTCCACCCTTATTTTCACTAGTTCATAAGATTGCACTCTCGGTCTCTGCTAAAAGCCTAAATCAGTAAATGGGTAAGTCGATGCGACACCGTCAACATAGCGACGGCGAGCACTTTTTGTCAAAACTGTAAGTGTTCATGAACGACTTAAGTCACTCCAAAGCAAGTCCAAGTTCACATTTACGACTGAACAATCATCGAAAAGACGAATACTAAAATGGATCATCTGTTCCTACCACGTGCTGTGCTCGCTTACCTCCGGAAGCCATCTTGTGTCAGAGGTTACGACCTGTAAAGGTCAAGGCTACTGTGTGAGTGAACGGAACGGAGATCCTGCGAGGCATAGGCCGATGTCAACAGGTGTCAAGCATTGCATACCTCCCTCATCAGCTGGAATGTTTTCGGGCCAGCTTCATTAGCACCCGCACAGCCCCAAGCAGCATTTACATTGCCTTTACATCTGCTTCCGCCATGATGTTGACTCGTTTTGACACCGGTGTCACGAAATATTCTTTCCCTGTGTTATTTTATGGCGGAAGTGCTTCTGCGCATGCGCGAAATTGTTTCACGTGTATATGGCGTGCTTTTTTATCCTGCGTGTTATTTTGTCGCGCTCAGTTTTATCACGGTTACGCACACCCATTCAATGTTTGCGTTTTCAATTTACACTGCAAGTACAACTACAAGTTGCCAGTTATATTTTATCGTGACACTGACGCAGATATTGTACATTCTGGTTTTGTTAGTGTTATTTTCTCAGACGTAGCATTTTATCACCGCTCATAACACATGCAGGGTCACTTTTTACAAGTTTTGTCCGTTTAGCTTAGATATAGTTTATTGCGTCACAAATGTAAATTAATGTTAGTATTTCCAACTTTCACAAAAATATAGGACCATAAAATATTGAATCAAGGGAAACAAATTATATGCCAGTACGCAATAGTGGACTTGTAACACTCTTGTCACGGCACGTGCATTTACCACAATACCTTTATCTGACCCACTTCTACCATTTGCAGTAGCTAACCCAGCAGTTTTACAAAAATCTTCAAAACGTTCATCTGTGACACATAGTCACTGTACTTTGCCTTCCTCTCCATCATCGCCTTCTCTCATCCTTCAAAACGTTCATCGCGAAAATTTAGCACAGCCGGAAACGACCCGAATCTTCGCGCATGCGCAGAAGCACTTCTGCCATAAAATAGCACAGGGAAAGAATATTTCGCGACACCGGCCTATTCCTCGCAGGATCTTGGTTTTCCTCGCGTATATATCATCGGAATGAACGCCCCGAAGAGAAATACAAGGGGGAGAGGAGCAGATGTCTTACTTAAAATGAAAATAAACTTCGTTTGTAAGAGTAGTTGAACGAGTTTGCACTGTGCGAGCTCGAGTAATTTCAGTGTACGTGTGTGTGTTTGTGTGTGTGTACGTACTAGGCCTACGTTCGTGTGTGTACGTAGGTGTGTGTGTGTGTGCGCGCGCACGCGTGCCTGCCTGTCTTTCACACAAGCACACATGCAGGCACGCACACAAACACACACATGGCGAAAACAAGCTTGACATTTATTTGCCCACCTGCGCCAACTAAATGAAGGCGGAAAAAACCACCCATGGCCATGGCCATGCACGACGTACAAACCCAGTCAACGCACCACAATCAAACCCAATTCCGCCCGACGGCTATGAACGCCACGGAGAGGAAGGAGAGAGAGAGAGAGAGAGAGAGAGAGAGAGAGAGAGAGAGAGAGAGTGATTGATTGATTGATTCTTTATTTATCAAGGATGAAATGGCACTTCTGTCTATCTTACAAATTGTCCTTGCTCATAAAGAAATGAAAACATGGATAGATAAGAAACAAGAAGGGCAAAGCCCATACGACTCACATGCTTGACCTTGACCTTTATATGACCTTCAGGTGACATTCAAGGTCAAGGTCAAACAACTAAACCTACCAATGACATCATACACTAAGAAATGCTTTACACATTTTCCCTACCAAAATACATGTGACCTTGACCAAGGTCAAGGTCATCCAAGGTCATGCAACACAAAGCTGTTCATTCAAGACATAGGAAGCACAATGGTGCTTATTGGCACTTTCTACCATGAGATATGGTCACTTTTAGTGGTTCACTACCCCATTTTGGTCACATTTCATAAGGGTCAAAGTGACCTTGACCTTGATATGTGACCAAATGTGTCTCATGATGAAAGTATAACATGTGCCCCACATAATTATTAAGTTTGAAACAGTTATCTTCCATAGTTCAGGGTCAAGGTCACTTCAAAATATGTATACAATCCAACTTTGAAGAGCTCCTGTGACCTTGACCTTGAAGCAAGGTCAAGCAAACTGGTATCAAAAGATAGGGCTTACTTTGCCCTATATACCATATGTAGGGCAGGTATCCAACCTCAAAAACTTCAGAGAAAATTGAGAAAATGTGAAAAATGTCTGTTTTTTAGACAACATTTATGGCACCTGCGACCTTGACCTTGAAGCAAGGACAAGTCACTATGTATGTTTTTTGAGGCGTTGTCATCATACACCATCATGCCACATTTGGTATTGATAGACTTAATAGTCTCCGAGAAAAATCCAACGTTAAAGTTTTCGGACGCCCGGACGGACGCAACGGGTGAGTACATAGACTCACTTTTGCTTCGCATGTGAGTCAAAAATACACAGTAGCTAATCTATGTACAGTTGGTAAGATGAAGAATATGATCAACAATGACAAAGATTTTAGCATATGCCTTTGACAACTGTCAGCTCAGTGAGTCTTCAAGCAAATACGTGTCATATGTACTGGCGACAACAGTGAGATCATCTGAATAGATAATCACGTATGGATGCTTTAAAAGACTTTATGGAAGTATTTTTCCTTAGGTGCAATGGGAGTGTATTCCATATCATAACACCTGAATATGTAATACTGCCTTTGAAAATGTCTACTCTATGTTATGATAGAATGAAAGTATTGCGAGATAGTGAATGGCTTGTTTGGGGACGAATGAAGAGATCAATAAGATACTTCTGTGCTCGTGAATGAGCAATTTTGTGCATAAGGATGCATTTATTGAGGACGATGTGTTTTTGGAAGGGTAGTAAGCCCAGATTTCTGATCTTTTCATCCGTAGACAATGTTGAGTCAGAAATAATAAGCTTGGCAGCTCGTCTGTCCAGTGATTTAATCTTGTTCAAGTGCACTGCCATGGAGCCATCTCATACAACAGATGCAAAATTAATATGATGTGCGTGAAAAAACATTGCGCATGCATCGGTGTTGACAAAATACCTCAGTTTAGAGAGCAGGGAAATGTTCTTAGCAATAGTGAAGAAGAAACACCCAGCCTTTCCATACTTGTCTCTCCACAAGACTCAGGCTTCACCTCCATCTTGCAGTCCTCCATGGAAACATGGGGCTGGAGAACACATTAGAGTAAACGTAATCCAGTCACCGTGTCCCTAGTTCTTCGCCTCTTACGAATTGCATAGGGAGATGCGGTGGGTCAGTTCTTACCCCGAACCCACAGGGGGACCATCAGCTGGAATGCTGCGTTCTTTGTGTTTTCGGGGCCTGCTCAAGTAGTACCCGCACAGCCAGCCCCAAGCAGCATTTACATGACCTTTTCATCTGCTTTCACCATGTTGACACTGACCTATCCTTCGCTTTCCTCTCGTCTATGCAACAAGCCCATGGTTATGCAGGGATGAAAAGTGGGTAACCAAAAAAAGCCTGAACTTTTTTTCGGGTGTGCAATATTGAAGCGGTGAATCAGCCGATGCGCCATTTTTTCACAACACTGTGAGCTTTCGTTGTGCAACTGCGCAGCATTTGTGACTGCAAGACTTCCGGTCACTAAAGAACGCGCGCAGAAGCAACTAAAAAACACGCACAGAAGCGCAGAAGCCGACAACTAAGCGCACAAGCACACAAAGATGCGCAAGAAGGCCTCACAGAAAAAACCCCGGAACCCTCTAAAAAGACCGGATAACTGACCAAAAAAACCCTGAACAAGAAGGGCAAAGCCCATATGACTCACATGTTTGACCTTGACCTTTACATGACCTCGACCTTCAGGTGACCTTCAAGGTCAAGGCCAAACACCTAAACCTACCAATGACATCATACACTAAGAAATGCTTTACACATTTTTCCTACCAAAATACATGTGACCTTGACCCAAGATGAAGGTCATCCAAGGTCATGCAACACAAAGCTGTTAATTCAAGACATAGGAAGCACAATGGTGCTTATTGGCACTTTCTACCATGAGATTTGATAACTTTTAGTGGTTCACTACCCCATTTTGGTCACATTTCATAAGGGTCAAAGTGACCTTGACCTTGATGATATGTGACCAAATGTGTCTCATGATGAAAGTATAACATGTGCCCCACATAATTATTAAGTTTGAAACAGTTATCTTCCATAGTTCAGGGTCAAGGTCACTTCAAAATATGTATACAATCCAACTTTGAAGAGCTCCTGTGACCTTGACCTTGAAGCAAGGTATGCCAAACTGGTATCAAAAGATAGGGCTTACTTTGCCCTATATACCATAATTATATAGGTCAGGTATCCAATCTAAAAAACTTCAGAAAAAATTGGGAATATGTGAAAAATGGCTGTTTTTTTACATTTACGGCCCCTGAGACCTTGACTTTGAAGCAAGGTCGTCACTATGTATGTTTTTGTACGCTTTGTCATCATACACCATCATGCCATATTGGGTGTTGATAGACTTAATAGTATCCGAGAAAAATCCAACGTTAAAGGTTTTTACGGACGGCAGGACGCCCGGACGCCCAGACGGCCGACACGGGTGACCTAGTATGAAAGTAGAAGTGTACTACAATGTTATGAAGTTTGGAAGAGTTATCTTCCATAGTTAGGGGTCAAGGTTACTTCAAAATATGTATACAATCCAACTTTAAAGAGCTCCTGTGACCTTGGCCTTGAAGCAAGGTCAAGTCACTATGCATGTTTTTGAACGCCTTGTCATCCTACACCATCATGCCAAATTGGGTGTTGATAGACTTAATAGTCTCCGAGAAAAATCCAATGTTAAAGTTTTTTACAGACGCCCGGACGCACGAAAAGGGTGAGTACATAGACTCACTTTTGCTTTGCATGCGAGTCAAAAACCTGAAAATTTGTATCCCTGTTATAGCATGAAAAACTTTTTTGTGTAGTGCAGTTAGTTAACAGATCAGTATCCTCTCTAGATGTACAGTACATAAAGGTTCAAAGGGCCATAGGAAAATAGGGATTGGGCTACGAGGGGTGAAGTACAGGGCGCGCGCGCACACACACACACACACATCGGTCACCGACATAACACTATCAGGACGATCTTTTGGTGGAAAATTCAAACGCTGCACTTCAAGTTGCAGGAAGGGACTATTGTCAAACACACTACACTTCAACATACAGCTTAATGTACTGCCCACTGTACATCTGGCAAAGCGCGTTGATTTCCCAAAACTATGAATAAGCAAGCCAAAAGGCATTTCCAGTCTTTTCAAATGATCATGCAACGTCTGATCAGCTACTTTTTGTAATGAATCGGTTTCAAAAACTAGACAAAGATCGTTTCGTTCCAATATTGATACCAACTCCTGTATGATTACAGCGATATTAAAATACCAGAAACACCATTGGATTGCTTAGGATTTGCATATTCATAGTCTGGGAAACCAGCCGTGTGTTCAAGACGACCTACCGGTAGCCTACCGGTAGCCTACCTACCGGTGTGCCTTCTTGAACGACTCGTTATGACCCAACGGTAGCCAAGATGGCTTCCAAGATGCCTTCTCATCGCCGCGGATTGCGCTTCTCAACCAAATGAGTAAACCAGCAGCTGCAGACTGCTTGTTCCTTGTGGAAGCTGATGAAATACGTTAAGCTGTAGCTGTGCATGAATGCTCGACATCGCTCGAATAGAAATTTATGTCAAAACGAGTGCTGACTTGGTGTAAGCAAGAATAGTTCGATGCACTCTTCAAGGGAGGTAACACCACAAACCAAGGGCTAAATGCTTCCCTTAAAATTGTTTTGCTCTGTCGTTAAAATGTTTGCTCACATCTTGCCCGGTAATTATTTCAGAGCAGTTATTCTTTTAAAAAAGAAAAGTACAATATCAGCCTACCTTCTTGTAACGTCTCGCATAGGCTGGGTAATAATCACAGGTCGAAATGCGTGCCACAGCGCATATTTGTGATGATGACTTTCTTCCTTTCCCCGAAGGCAGCCATTTTGGCTATGCACGGCGCAGCGGGCGCAACGGCTCTCCGGCGCGGTACGTACCGGTACGTACCGGTAGCCGTAACAAGTCGTTCAAGATGCTACCGGTACGTACCGGTAGATGTCTTGAACACGCCTCTGCCTCTAGACTCTTCGCTGCACTGAGACGGATCTGCTCCTCAGCTGGCACAGTCCCTACTCCCTACCAGTGCTGCTCTTGCAAAGTGCAGGATGGTGTGTGGGCACTGGGCAGTAAAGCTCTTTTGTTGCACCTGCAGTCACAATCCACTTGCACACATATCAACCACAGCACAGAGACAACAGAGAGACCAGGCATCTTGTCACATTAAATTTTATTGTTTTTTTCATGTTTTTAATTTCATCTTCTCCAGGCAAGCACGGCCAAAGACCTCAGTACTGCGGTAGTTTTTCCTCCTCTGTGGCATGTCCAAACATTGTAGCGATTTGGGGAAAAAAAACAAAGACAATTGCACCAGCATCACCTCCTCTCCATCAAAGTCTCACCACGGCCGCTACTGTGAGGGAAGTCGTTGGGGCTGGGCAACTTCACTTCAGTCTCTCTCTCCTCTCCTCAACACTGTCCCAATAAAAAGTCCACAGCTGCTCCTTCAGCGCCCATCGCCGAGTCTACAGAACTTATCACAGAATGGGTTTCACTGCTGCCTCTCCCGCATCCATTGCAAGATCGGCCAGCCCAGAAATTTTCCATCTCTAGTTTTTTCTCTCTTTCCCTCTCACAGTCTTGGTTCTGCCAGGGCTGATAAGCTCCAATGCGGCACTGATGGATGTCTGCACTCTTTCATCATGAGTGACTTTCCAGCAGTAGAGTCGAGTCATGGGAACTTTTTTTTTGGGTTTGGTTTGCTTGTTTGCTTTTTTTCTTTTTTTTTTAACTATAATTTTTGGCTTTCATTCTTTCTACTTCCCTTGTACATAATGAAGAGCTGGGTTACAGGAAGAAAACATATTTTTTTTGCATAAAGGTACCACATATGCATTTGGAGGATGAAATCATAACTAACAGGCAAACTGCAAGGAGAGTAAACTACACAAGAAGTTGAATACTTTTTTCCCTTTTTACATGGAACCGATTACAATAAAACTCAGAAAAGAGACACAGGTGTGAGCGAGTCCAGTGGGAGTCGCCCCAGAACCGCGGTGCTTGCAGCCTGTGGTTGCAAGGCCTTTCTGCCTGACTGGAGACGATTACAACCAAGCTTTACACTAACACCATGACCTCCACCAGCTGTCCAGCCCTCCTTTGCCGTGTCCTATGCACAGCACAGCCGCCACTCAGTGGCATCAACTCTTCAAAGCCAGGGACAGACAACCTGGGTCCCTCCAGCGGTGCCATGGGCAGTCCTACTGGCAACTAGTCGCTTTCGCTTCTTACAAAGCAACATGCCTCTGCATTTCACACATGCGGACAGGGGTAAGGTCATACAAAAACAATTTCCTAAAGCTTTTCCAAAAAATTAATTTTTCCCAACAATTTCTTAGCAAAACAAGACAAATGTTTTTTTATTTTATTGATCTAATTATTTAAGAAAATTCATCGTTTATTTATTTCATGTACCGAAGCATGTGTAGACTTGAGGAAAAAAACAGGAGAGAATTTACAAACTTCTATTTAAAGTAGAGCTTGCAACCAAATTTTTCATTCTGACTAATCCAAGCATCAGAAAAGTCAAAACTGCATCACAAAGACAAAAAACATGTTTACAAGAAAGGCAATACAAAAAAGAAAAAGGAGAGAAAAAAAAAAGCCTGACTGAGCTTTCAGTGGAAAAAAGAGGGAGATAATTATTTTCAAAACAAGAAAAAAAAAGGCCATCTTTCAAGACGTGAAGGGCGAAGAACAGTTCATCTGGGTGCTAGAAGTCTTGCTTCCAAGTACAAACTAAGGGTGAATGGCAGATCAAGGCCAGAATATTTTATTCTTCATTCAATAAAAAAAGAGCAACAGATACGCAGGGGTGTACAACTGCATGCATTACCATCACCTCCTGTGGGGGTAGGAGGTGGCTAGTATGTTACATTTCTGCCCTGCTTGGCTCCAATCTACAGTTACATGGTGAACTCCATGGCATTGATTAAAATCAAAGATTACAAGTCTCCTTCTCCAGACCGGTCTGAGTGGTGAGGTCACAGTGGTTGCTCTACAGTTGTCACATTCAATGCAAGTCACACAAGTATGAGATAAAAAGTGGTGCGTGGCCTCGTTTGTTCGTCAGGAAGGAGGGGGCTCACTGCCAGGGAGTGGGGATGGAGGCAGTGGGGGGTGGGGGTGGAGTGGAGGTGGGGGCCCAGCTCTAAGCAGGGGGCTTCCACAGGGCACGGGGCCGGGAGAAACCCCCACTAGGCTCCGGGCCGCGGGGCTGACGGATGGCCACCACTCGCGGGCTGTTCTCATTGCTGACGCTCTTCATGCGGTTTAGGTGCTCAGGACGCTGGCGGTCATTCAGCTGCAAGGAGAGACAACATGGTGCATCACTACTGTGAATCAATCAGTCCATCTCGGCAAATCTGCCCCATCAACAAGACTGGCAGTTAGCTGTTTCAAGATGAGGTAAAGAGACAAGAGTCCAACAGAGAACTGTTAACGTAAGAATTTTTCATAAGTGGCACAGACAGGCAGCATTGTACCATCAAGCTTATTCTCTGAGTTGAGTGACACTTCCATTCACACGGAGAGCTGCTCAATTTCTGGGCACTGTACCTACAGAGACCTCCATTGGGGCATTACAGGTGTGACATGTGGCTGGAGCCCCTCAACATCCCCAACTCCCATTCCCCAACCCGCACCCCCAAGCTGGCACTGCTGGCTGCCAGGTTCTCAGGGCCTGCTGCCGCAGCAAGCCAGGGCTGACTCCAAGCAGCCAGAGAGGCTACAGGGAGTCACTGGAACAGGATCTGATAATTCAGATTCAACAGTGTGCGCTAACCTCCCTAGAAGACTAAACCAAACCCACAAGCAACAAAGCATGGGCCATCAAACCCTTTGTCCAACCTCCAAAACTACACACCATCATCTCCCAGTCAATATACCGTATTCTCTCAAATAGACAAGTACCTTGCTCCCAGCTTTCCCTGCCCTTAAAAAAAAGAAAGAAAAAGAAACATTCAGCCCATCTTTGTGGAGGACAGAATACCTAGTGGCCAGGTCTGTCACGGTCAAGCTGCAAACATCGAAACTTTCACCACCCAAGGATGCAAGATCTGGGTACATAATTCTAGTGGACATTGTGGACGACTTCTCAATTTTCAGTTCCCATTGGTCTGGGGAGGCCACTGAACACAAGCCTGCTTCCAGGAAGCCAGGTCTGTTGGTGGAATCACCATCATTGCAACTTCCTCTGTCTGCAGGTAAGAGACAAGCCCTCGGCACAGTCTAAGAGGTTTGCTAATTTGTGGCATGCACATTTGTGAACTAAGTCTTCATCAACCACAACTTCAACATCTGAGAATCCTGTAATTTTCTTGTCCGCAATTTTCTTAAGGATAAGGTGATCTTCCAAACTATCAAGTGCATTTGTTCTGTCTCACATTTCCTAAAGCTTCTTAGAATGACTTCTGTGATGATTTGCTTCCTTTATCTAGCACAGGTCGTGGGTGGAGACTTTCTGTTCCCTTATTTTGCTATCTTGTTGTTTTGACTGGACCTGTCAACATGCACTTGTCGTACGATTCAGAAATAATGTTCTTGAGTGGCTTGTTCCAGGATACAGGATAGTTTGCTGGCCAAAGCCTTGCTTCCCTTGCAATGTCACTGCACACCGATGTTCAATGAAATGCAATTGTTTTGTACTTAAAAATTTCAAATGCACTGAACGTCTATTCTAGAGAATACGTAATATACAATATTGGCAATGTGCAATACATGTACTGTCCTGATGCCCATTCATGAATTCACAACAGTTCCTTGACTGGGAAAACTGGGATGGTGCCCATCAACCACAGACACTTTGCATCTACTCTCCATTCCATCTTTGCCTGATGATAATGACTTCACCCAATTTGGGGCAGAAGAGCAGCTAAATATATATTTTTAATCAGATTTGAATGCCATAATGTAGCCTGTAACACAAAAAAACCCTACCTGAGCAACAGGGTCAGATATAATCTTTGGCAATGCAAGCCACACAAGAGTGAGAGATTTCCTTTTTGATGTGGACTTCAAGCACTCATCTGTCTCAGCATGAAATCCATGTTTAGTCTTCCCCTCAGCAACAGGGTCAGATACAGTGTTTGGTTATGCAGGCCACACAAGACAAAGTTTTCCTTTTCGACGCGGAATCAACTGCCTCCAGCATAAATTCCAAGTATAGTGCTTGGGTAATCTCTTTCTGACCCTTGCACCATAATACAGTTCAAATGGCTGAAAGGCATCAATTCATTCTTGCCTCACTGGTCCACTGTTCAACACTGGGACACCATCCTTTCCCACAAATTCCATTACCATGGCATCACTAAAAATTGAATGAATGAATGAATGAATGTATGAATGGATGGATAGAAATGAATGAGGTTTATCAGCCCATCAGCTTTGGTAGGCTATGTAAGGCTGTGGACCATGAAATCACTAGAGCTGGTCAGAGTAACAGCAAATGAAGTATTGACTTTTCTAGCTTTTCACCTTTTACACGTCACAAAGGGAGATGCAGTAGATTTACTCTCACCCCTGACCTTACCCACTGGGAAGCTTGAAAAATTGGAGCAAATGTAATTTTGGAAGAGCACTTTGCGTTTCATACGCGACTGGATGAGATTTTGGACAAGAGCATATCCAAATGCCTCTTCCAACAAGAGGGAGGGTACGCATGCCCATCGGCATCCACAGCGCTACACAAGACACACAAGCCATCAAAGCACAGAGTCAGGAAATGCCCTGTGATCGTGGTTCACCCTGGCCACTCACCTTGCGCAGGCTGCAAGCCGAGTATTTGCCATTGCGTTGGTTCTGGACCACCACAAACTCCACCTCATCCCCTGGCTGGATGTCGGTGCTGCCGTGCACTTCCGTCATGTGGAAGAAGAGCTTCTTGCCTTCCTCCGCCTCATAGTTGATGAAGCCAAACTGTAATGTGCAACCTGTTGTCAGCACTATGCTCCTTACGGCAGCAGTAACATAATTACACTGCCTCACTCTGAAGTCCATCTTGCCTTAGCTGAATTCATGGCTTAGTCAACCACTTCCTGTCTCCTGCCAGCAGTGCTCTGTATCTTAATAAAATTTGGATGGTTAACTTGGGGTCCAGGGTTAGGTCGACCTTGCCAAAGCTGAATCCATGGCTTAGTTGACCACTTTCTCCTTCTACTGCCGGCATCTTTATCTCCATAACATTGTGAAGGTCAGCCTTCACAGGTAGTTGACTTTGCCTTAGCTGAAGCCATGGCGTAGTTGACCACTTTCTCCTTCTACTGCCGGCATCTTTATCTCCATAACATTGTGAAGGTCAGCCTTCACAGGTAGTTGACTTTGCCTTAGCTGAAGCCATGGCGTAGTTGACCATTTTCTCCTTCTACTGCCTGCATCTTTCTTTATCTCAATAAAATGTTGGTTAACTTGGGGTTCTTTGATAAGTTGATCTTGCCTACGCTGAATCCATGGCTTAGTCAACCACTTTCTCCCTCTCCCGCCAGCTGTGTTCTATCTCGATAGAATTTTGATGGTTAATTAACTTGGGATCCATGGATATGTTGTCTGAGAGAGGCAAGAGCATCAAGGACACACCACCACAGGAAATTTGGACAAGCACCTCCCAGCACTCCACTCTACCATATCTTGCTTTGCTGTCACTGTAGTGGTAAGAATAGGAATCTTTCACTCGGAAGTGCTTCAACCACCAAGTTCACTTATAGCTGGAGATTGTTGGCTATTTCCATCATCCAGTTTCCTGGCATAGACGGCAGCTGCAGCCAACATCAGAAGATCTCATTCTGGACTTGGAAACACCTCCTCAGCAGAAATGCCAACAAGAGTGAGTTTTCACTTTATCCAGAACACTGGATGAGTCTCCCTGCTGAATGCAAAGTCAACTTATCCATACCCTAGCCAACTTGACCCTCTGAATGCTAAGTCCAAACAATCCATACCTCGGATAACTCATTCCTCTGATAAGTCAACCCATCTTTTTCCCCACCCTGAGTGGGTCAACTTATCAGTAGAGCACTGTACTTACTCATCTGAATGCCGCTCTCCTAGAACTGAAATGCTTGTGGAAAATCATGAAAACCAAGACACAAACGTGAAATAATACTTTTGCAAACTGAATCGTTTCATTCCCTGAACCTGTAACGCAACCAAATATTCTTCATGTCTCCATCACGGTGATGCCATGAAAACATTTACAGAAGCTTCTTGCATGCTGTCTACAATAAAGCCAGTTTTTCAGCTGAGCTGCCATTAGATTCCGTCTTACTTTCAATGAAAAAAGAACATCTCGGCATAGTCCTAAACCAGTGGTGTGCAACTTGAGTGAGGTTGCTACATTTCATTCTGACTGTTGATGGAAGCAGTCACATTACCTAGCCCAAGGCAAAACCAACATTTGCCATACCCGACCCCACCCAACCCCCTTCTTTCATACGATGCCATCATCATACAAAATGCCTAGCTGTGAGATCAGAATGCTTAGCCTTGTGGTACAGGCTGCCTTACTGTGGAAATCAGGGTGCATAGCTGTGGAAATCAGGGTGCATAGCTGAGCATATCAGGGTGCCTGACTATAAATCAAGAGTGCCAACTGGTGTAAATTCAGGGTGCCCATGTGAATCAGGGTGCCAAAATGTGAAATTCAGGGTGCCCATGTGAATCAGGGTGCCAAAATGTGTAATTCAGGGTGCCCATGTGAATCAGGGTGCCTAAATGTGTAATTATGGGTGCCTTGTTGATTAGTCTAGAATACCTAGCCTTGTTATAAGTTTGGCAAAGTGCAGTGCTACTGACCTGTCCTTTCACAGATTCCACACGAGCGCGTTGATACTTGCGGAGCGCGGCGATGTTGATAGCCCTTGGCTTCTTGTTCTTGCCCATTGCCACCTGGAACTTGACTACGTCCCCCTTCTGCAGGAAGTCACGCTTGTCTGCCAGACTGGTGATGCCATAGGTGAATACCTCCTTATCGGGGTCGTCTGCAACAAGCAGTGGAACAAATAAATGAACAAATGAATGAATGAGGAAGAATTGAAGACAGGCCTATCAGCCTTTGTAAGTCTCTGTAAGGCCACAGACCACGAGAGACACTGGAGCAGGTTGGAGAAGAGCAAGTCAAGACTTGCTGTCCCGAGCTTTTCACCCACCACCAAACACAGAGGAAGATGTGGTAGGTCTGTTCTTACTCCCACTCCACAGGGGGTAAAGCACAGAGAAGAAAACCATGGACATGGGTCTACTGCTTTCAGACAGTTTAAGCTTCAATCACTAAATCCAATCACTTGATAAAAGTCAACTGAAACGGGACCAGAGGTGATCATCAGATTCACTGTCTGCTTACCTGCACTGAATAACAAGCCAAGAAGTTCAGTCAGCTGTCTATTGCGAAGTAGCACACAGCCCAAGATGAGGAGTCCTACACAGCTGCTTCAGATCATCCTGGCTAAGCGAGACAGAGAAGTGGTAGGAGGCAAAAAAAAGTTTAGCGCCTGGGGATGCCTTCCGATGCATGGCTTCAGCCATTGGTTTCACCATGACAGTGCAGGGTCTATAGAAAAAGATAACTCACCGTCCTCCCCTGTCTGTACCTGGCCGCTGTACTCGTCCTGGTCAGGGTTGACGATGCGCATGGGACGCACAATTGTCCCCTCCATGATCCCCTTGTCCCACACCACTTCCTGCAGCACACAGCAGCACAGTTCATAGCACACATACAACTCACAGCAGCACAGATTTTCGCAATACACAAAGCACACAGCCAGCACAGATAAGTAGTCTATGCAAACAGCTCATGGCAGTACACATACAGCACACAGCAGCATACATTCTGAACACAGAGATGTAGTATCTCTGACACAGGTTGGTCACGTGACTTCGAATCCACATTCCAATGATTCTACCAATCAAAATTCAACATGATCAGAAGACCATTGAGAGTAAAAAGAGGCGATTCTATTTCACTCCAATTATTTATCCCGATAGATAAACACAAATTTGGTGTTCTAATAAAACTAATCTATGAGATTTTTAGGAAATCATTTGAGAACTACTTTTAGCGCGAACGTGTCTATAAGGTTGCAAACTGCCTTGAGCACGTGCGATTGTGTATATACAGTAGTCGCCGCTTATTAAAAACACATTGGGACCGAACAAAAGTGTTTTTAATAAGCGGCGTTTTTATTAACCGGCACTTCCCGCTTCACCAAGCCGTTGCGTTTCTTCCACCTGTTAAACCACCCATTTGTAGCTTTGAATTCGGAGCGACCAAGCTGGGAAGCAATCTGTTCCGCCTTCTGACACAGGATTGGGCCGTTTACAGGTGTGTTGCGCGCTTGGATAGAGTCGAACCACCGCTTTAAGCCATCTTCTGTCTCTTTATCCTTCCCGCAGCGCCGACGCTTCCTTTGGCCTTGACTGGAGCCCTCTGCGATATCAGCCCTAAGTTCATCTTCTTTTTTCAGTGTCTGGCACAGAAATGATGCCGACACACCCAAAATGTCAGCACTCTCCCTCAAACTTTTAGAATTTAGCTCTCGGTAGCGATCAAGCAAGTCCACTTTGTCTTTGGGTGTCATTTCTGTTCTTTTTCTTTTCTTTGGAGCTGAAGTTAAAGCCATTTTCTGATTCACTGCTTATCCAGCGAGACTAGACAGTGTTGAATTGACATCTGACGGTTTGCTGACAAGGGTGTAATCACTGTTCACACAAACGCTGAAGCGTCTTTAGTTGTCATCTAACGGTTTGCTGACAAGAATTCACAACCAGAGATCGACTCTGACCCTCCGAACAGCGAGAAAAAGAACAGAAAGTGTTTTTATTAAACGGCGCCTGTATATTTAATAACCGGCGCAATTTTACATATGTTATATAGTGGTAAATCCGGACCGGACCAACTGTGTGTAAAAAACGGCTGTTTTTATTAACCGCGTGTTTTATAGGCGGCGACTACTGTAGTAATACACGCGATCTTTGGACCTACTATAAACGCAGCGAAAAGGATTCCTATGGGTCCGGGCTGGTTTCGTGAATCTATGGTTATACTCTCGCAAGTAAATGCTTTCTGGCCGGAACCTGTGGTCTAACTGCCTTCACACTGTTTGACGAGCTCCACACTTCGATCATTCGTGTATCCACTGATGGAGTCAGTAAGTGATTTAACCTACATTCCGTCTGTGTTGAACGTTAATCGAATGGAAGTTTCTTCTGTAGGAATCCGTCCGATTCCGAAGTTCGATATTATCGGATAGCTCAGAAGCAGTTTTTCTAAGTTTAATCTTTCTAAGCATACATTAAATTAATGATTCCTCATCAGCAAAAGCACTCAGTGGGTTTCTGTGTGTATCGAAGATTATGCAGACGGGATTGGTTGCCTTACTCGCTCAATGAAGTATAAATATTGCTGTTGTATTCAAAGTCCTTATAATTAGTAGAGTTCACAATATTACACTCTTGTGATTCGAATTTTACCGCATACAAGTTTTACATTCATGGGAAATCGATGTTTAGAAAATGAACTGACGGAAAAATGGCTGCCAGTATGGAGTATATCACAACAAGCGGAGGAATACACTCACGATGTGATATGGCATTCAGCGTGGCTGTTCAGAACGGTGGTATGCATGTTATGGAAGAATTTAGGCTATCACGTGACCAACCTGTTGCTGAGACTATATTCACTAGTCTCAGCCACGCTGAATGAGCAGCATATATACTCACAGTACAAATACAGCACACAGCAACACAGGTCAGTGTGTATGCTTACAGCACAATAGCAGCACATATTCATGCTCATGAACATCGAGTACACAGCAGTACACTGGTCAGTGCAGTAAGCATACAGCACACAGCTCCAGACATGCACAGTATACATACATAGCACACAGTAGCACGGATAAATACTCAATGCATGCGTGCACACAGCAGCATGGATAAATACTCAATGCATGCGTGCACACAGCAGCACGGATAAATACTCAATGCATGCGTGCACACAGCAGCAATGGTCAGCATGTTACACATAGGACTTAGCAGCACAAGTCTGTACATTACATATGGAGCACACAGCCAGCCACACTCACACTGACTGCATCCAACAGTATTTAAGTGCTGTAACCATTTTGATCAATTGTGTCACCTTTGGTGAAAATAAACATCTTCAAAATTCAAAATGTATGGCAGTTAGCTTGATCAGATTTGGTGTGAAGTATAGTATTATGATGCTGAACACTTGTGCAAAATTTCATAAAGATACCATTAGTAGAACCTATGGAAATGAAATACCCATTTTTTCGAGTAGCGGCTACCCTTAACTCCAGCACACATCCACAAGAAGCAACCAGCTGCAATTTGAATATATCGAAGTGCACCGACACATATAAATTTGCACACACACGCACGCACACGCACACCCTACACACACACATGCTATCTATCCGATGCACAGCAACAGGAATGAAAGGTTGCCGGGGTTGCTTGCAAATAATCTAAAACAAACGAGTCCCCAAATATAAAGGAACAAACCCCTGTGTTCTGTATTTATTTTTTTAACCAAGCACAAGCACAGAAGATGGGCATCTTTTCGTATTTTATATTATCAGAACATCACAGCAACAAGAAGGGCAAAGCCCATACGACTCACATGCTTGACCTTGACCATTACATGACCTTGAGGTGACCTTTAAGGTCAAGGTCAAACACCTAAACCTAGCAATGACATCATACACTAAGAAATGCTTTACACATTTTCCCTACCAAAATACATGTGACCTTGACCCAGGTCATGCAACACACAAATCTGTTAATTCAAGACATAGGAAGCACAATGGTGCTTATTGGCACTTTCTACCATGAGATATGGTCCCTTTCAGTGGTTCACTACCCTGTTTTGGTCACATTTCATAAGGGTCAAAGTGACCTTGACCTTGATGATATGTGACCAAATGTGTCTCATGATGAAAGTATAACATGTGCCCCACATAATTATTAAGTTTGAAACAGTTATCTTCCATAGTTCAGGGTCAAGGTAACTTCAAAATATGTATACAATCCAACTTTGAAGAGCTCCTGTGACTTTGACCTTGAAGCAAGGTCAACCAAACTGGTATCAAAAGATAGGGATTACTTTGCCCTATATACCATATATAGGTGAGGTACCCAATCTAAACAACTTCAGAGAAAATTGAGAAAATGTGAAAAATGTCTGTTTTTAGACAACATTTATGGCGCCTGCGACCTTGACCTTGAAGCAAGGTCAAGTCACTATGTATGTTTTTTGAGGCCTTGTCATCATACACCATCATGCCACATTTGGTATTGATAGACTTAATAGTCTCCAAGAAAAATCCAACGTTAAAGTTTTCGGACGCCCGGACGGACGAAACGGGCGAGTACTTAGATGATAGACTCACTTTTGCTTCGCATGTGAGTCAAAAAAGACTATTGAAAAACACAAACACAAACTCCATCACATGAAAGCGGCCACACAGAGAAGTGAGTGCTACAAACACACTCCATCGCATGAAAAAGGCTACAGACCCAAGAGATTACCATAGACAAAGCCACACACTGCAGCAGAAGGAAAGAGACACACAAACGCCACTGCATAGTGGTCACACTGACAGCTCATTGCACAGCTATTCCACCCACCTCAGGAGCAACACTGCCTTTAGGCAGCTTTCGGATGTTCTCGGCACTCAGCTTGGTGCTTTTTCTGGCCAGCACATACTCCACCTCATCCCCCAGCTCCAGTTCATAGGGGTCCCCATCATAGGAGCTGGAAGGAGCGATCATGAATGTGTAGGGTCCCCAACATAGAAGCTGGAAGGAGCGATCATGAATGTGTAGGGTCCCCAACATAGAAGCTGGAAGGAGCGATCATGAATGTGTAGGGTCCCCAACATAGGAGCTGTGAGGAGCAATTATGATTATGTAGGGGTCCCTATCATTGAAGCTGGAAGGATCAATCATGAATATGTAGGGTCCCCATCATAGAAGCTGGAAGGATCAATCATGAATATGTAGGGTCCCCATCATTGAAGCTGGAAGGATCAATCATGAATATGTAGGGTCCCCATCATTGAAGCTGGAAGGATCAATCATGAATATGTAGGGTCCCCATCATAGAAGCTGGAAGGATCAATCATGAATATGTAGGGTCCCCATCATTGAAGCTGGAAGGAGCAATCATGAATATGTGGGGGTCCCCCATCATAGGAGCTGGAAGGAGCATTCATGAATATGTGGGGGTCCCCCATCATAGGAGCTGGAAGGAGAAATCATCAGCTGCAGTCATGGATCTCAGAACATGAACCATGACAAGCAATGATGCACTGATGGTCCCTGTCTATCAACTCTTTCAAACCACGGAAGCAAACTCAATTCTGTCAAACTGAGGGAAACATCCAACCACCACAGAGTGAGGGGGCTGAAGGCAATGGACACTTTTTAATTGGATGCAGATGACAATACATTCTACAGAATCAACTAAGAACACCAACTTTCTGCAAAAACAATGCATCTTAACTCATTGCTTACGCAGGGATAGCATTAGGAACTTTACCTGTGTACGCAGTGTTTTTGCAAGTTTTCAAAAAACCACACAAAGTCCAAATTTAGAATAACTGTTTAATGGTTGGTACCACAAGAAAGATAATCATTTGCACTTTCTAGCTGAAGTGCTGGATAGTTACAATATGCAGTAAGAAAATTGGGGAAATTTGTTTTTTAACACCAGGTACATGCAATTTTGATTTTCATTTTTTTTACACCTAATGTATTGTAATAATAGTCAAGAGATAAATTTTGCACAACAGTTCTGAAATCAGTATTTCCACATTAAACTATATTGATGAATGATTGACTACAGGATAAAACAAGAAGGGCAAAGCCCATACGACTCACATGCTTGACCTTGACCTTTATATGACCTTGACCTTCAGGTGCCCTTCAAGGTCAAGGTCAAACAACTAAACCTACCAATGACATCATACACAAAGAAATGCTTTACACATTTTTCCTACCAAAATACACGTGACCTTGACCCAAGGTCAAGGTCATCCAAGGTCATGCAACACAAAGCTGTTAATTCAAGACATAGGAAGCACAATGGTGCTTATTGGCACTTTCTACCACAGTACACACAGTACACAGTAATTCACAGTGGTTCACTACCCCATTTTGGTCACATTTCATAAGGGTCAAAGTGACCTTGACCTTGATGATATGTGAACAAATGTGTCTCATGATGAAAGTATAACATGTGCCCCACATAATTATTAAGTTTGAAACAGTTATCTTCCATAGTTCAGGGTCAAGGTCACTTCAAAATATGTATACAATCCAACTTTGAAGAGCTCCTGTGACCTTGACCTTGAAGCAAGGTCAACCAAACTGGTATCAAAAGATAGGGCTTGCTTTGACCTATATACCACTTGTAGCTAAGGTCACCATTCTCAATAACATGGGAGAAAATTGGGAAAATGTGAAAAATGACAGTTTTTGAGACCACATTTATGGCTCCTGTGACCTTGACCTTGAAGCAAGGTCAAGTCACTATGTATGTTTTTTGAGGCCTTGTCATCATACACCATCATGCCACATTTGGTGTTGATAGACTTAATAGTCTCCGAGAAAAATCCAACGTTTAAGTTTTTTACGCCCGGACGGACGGACGGACGGACGACACGGCTCAGTACATAGACTCACTTTTGCTTCGCATGTGAGTCAAAAAATGCTTGAAAATGATTTTTTTTAGCAAGTCAGAGAGGGGAAATCAGAAAATATACACTTACTCACTGCAATCTGTCTCTGTTTGAATAGAAGAAAAGTCTCAAATGACCTGAGAGAAAGAAGGCGCCCTACTCAGCATAGTCCTCTTTTGTGTGGTACAGTTCATTGGAGGAGTAGAGAAGGTTTTCGGCATCCTCTGCATCCGAATCGATGTCTGTGTCTGCTGTAAAAACCGTTTTTATCTCTTCCTCTCTTTCTGACGCGACGGCGACGAAGTCAATTCGTTTTCGCTTTCAGCCACGAAATCGATTCGTCTTCGCTGTCAGCCACCGCTTCATTCTCGTTGACTGGGACTATTTCCGCATCAGAATCATAAAGATCTTCTTCAGAAGTCCAATATCCACCTAGATCTTCAATATCAGACCCTTCTTCCATCCACACTTCTAATACTTCGTCATTTTCATCACCGATCGATCACCTTTCGACAACGCGACGCCATGTCGACAAGCGCATAAACCCGACGTAGGGTGAGCGTAGCTTCTACTACATCTAGCTTTCTCACGGGGACTATACTAAAGAAAAGGTAACTCCAGCGAACACACACTGGACAGAGAATAAAGAGCTGTACGATTTACTTCCCTTGAAACAGACACGGAGATAGGAAAAATTCATTACGACGACCGCAACACGTACTTGCGCTACGTAGCCAACGGGTGTTGGCGTTATCGCAACACGTCCTTGCGCTGCGTAAGCAATGGGTTAACTTCTACTGCCTTTCTCTTCCCCTTGCTCCATTCCCACCCCAACCTACTTGTCCGTGAAGCTCCTGATGCTCCTCTCATGCTTCACATCTCAGACACATCGGTCAGATTTTCCAGGTCAAGTAAGGATCTTTAGGGCACATATGCTTGTCATTTCCCAAACAGTTGCTAACTTGAGAACAATCAATTTTGAGGAGGAAAACTGGAGAGCAAGCCAGTACTTTCACCAGGCAGCAAGGGGTGCTATGGGAATGGTGGCAATGGTAGACCGTGGTGTCATGGGACAACATACAATTACTTATCATGTTCACACAAACACGCTCACTCCTGCATGACAACAGACTTCAGGATTCTAACGAAAGGAAGGAGGACAGCAAGCAGCAAGGCTGGCAGCCTACCTGAAGTGGAAGAAGACTTCCTTGTCGTGGTCGGCATTCTCTATGAAGCCATAGTTCTCTTTCAGGGTGGCAATGAAGCCCTGGCACTTGCCGTTAATGTTCTTCAGCACCACCAGAATGTTCACTGCCAGCCGCTGGTTGTTGCGCTTCTGCTCTCCAATTTGGAAAGACACCTGCGAAACACACAGGTATTCTCATGTTAACACACTCACAGCCCATACAACGCACTTGTAACAAACACAGGATACTAGTGTCAGAGGATATTGTTTGCTGATGTGGACAGATATTTATGCAATGGTAATAACTGTTTCATAGCCACACAAGAAATGAAAGCATAAACAATCAGCACTGGTATGTTGATGCTGGATATTGCAGTCTTTCTTTGACACAGTCTGACATTGAAAACAAGGTATCTACTGTAGCAATACGTTAGATTTGGAGACTGTTAAAGGAGCTGTAAGTGGGAAGATAAAAGTGACCTCCGAGTTCATCAGATGGCACTTGAGCAAATTCTACATACACTATACAGGTCCTAATCATGTAGTGTGGCCTTACTTTTGTCAAAGACATCTCTCCTCATGAAACAGGTATTGACAATGCCCTGCATCCACGCTAATTTCAAGAGCTTCATTTTCTCACCTTGTCTCCATATCTAGGTGGGTTTTTCAGGTCCACGATATCCTTTATATGGTATGGGACCTGCTGGATTGCTCCATTGTAGTCGTAAATGATGTTGCCTTGGTCGGTGTCCTTCAGTTTGGCTGACAAATACCAATGCAAAGGGTCACTGGCACAGTGGGACATGTCTACATGTAGAAAGTCAAGCACATCAAACGCAACTGAAATGCTCATCATGCACATAAACAGCAACAATGCTTCAAAAGGGGTACTACGACATGCAAGGCTGGCTGTCATTCAAATCTTACTCCTGACGGAATAACGCAAGCACTGGGACTCTTCCACAATATTCTAACAGAATGCTTTTGACACAGACACAAGTTTTTGCAAATTCATTTCTGCTGCAGGGAGGTTTCCAAATAACCACCATCCGTGGCTAGGCCCGACAGTGCTATCACTAATGCACACACAGGCAGCAGCAGTCTTCACAGCATCCATGCTTCAACCCTGTGCCAACTGCCATCAAGGGTAGGGGTGCCTACCTCTCTCCCTCCGTCCACTCCACTGTCCACGGCAACCCTCACTCCCCACTGCTACTGCTGTTTGTCTCGACTTCCTGGCCCAAAGCACAAAAAAAACATGCGGCACTGCCGATTCACGTCACAACAAACCCAGTTACTCCTTGCTGTGGCCGACATTATGGCAGACAGGCAGGCAGAGAAGTTTCCTTGCTGGAAACAGACCTGGTTCTCTCCATTGAGGTGGAGTGCTGTGCAGCACTGATGAGGCTAGATACCTGGAGATCCGACACCAAAGGGTGAGGGAGAACTCTTGGAAGAATTCGTCGTGACTCGCACGGCACAGCACACACTGCGCAAAACCTCGGGGCCACATCTCAGTGCAACGTGAATTACAAAAAAATATCTTACCCATTGAGAGGAAGGAACTTTTGCCGAAAGATGGACCTACAATTCAGAAACAAATTTTCAGCTGACAACAAACATGTGTTCCTTTTTTTCAGCTGTAGGGAAACTAAGGTTGCAGTAGTTTGTGTTTTTCAGGATATGAGGTCAAACAGGTAAAGAAATGAAAAAAGAGAGGCTAAAATCAAACTCAAAAAGGCACTTGATCCAGGCTATTCATCAAAGGCAACCTGCTGCCATCTCTGTCCATCTGTCATGTCCATTTCCTCCGCATGCAGCATTCGGTTCGTCATTAGAAAGGGAACAGCTTCCGGACCAAGACAGCACTATGGCTACAGTGCCAGACAGCCAGCCTCACGTCATACCCACAGTACACAGCTACCAAGCAAGTGCTGGTCAGTCTGCAGGCAGGTGATGAGCTGCTAGGGATGGACAAAGCTTGCTACACAGCAGTGCACCAGGACCCATAGTCAGTGTCTGTGTCTACATGTCTAGGTTTCGACATGGATGTGATGTCAGACACCAGGAATGCCCATAATAAAACTTTAAATTAGCGCTTGAATCATTTTTAAAGTGACACGGCCACCTTGAGAAATTATGGGACTCACAATCATATTTTCATAAATCTACCATGACATCAGGGAAGTGTGAAATTTAATATCACATTTGCATAAGTTTCGCAGCACTACTTTACATACCATTGCGACAGCTCACTCACTGGACATTCTAATACAGACATCTAAGGAAAATGAAACTGTGGTTCGACAGCATCATACTTGGTGCTGGGAAAGATGCAAAGGGAACACGGGCAGTCCTGCTAGCATAGGTCCTGGCCAGGAAGAGATACAGCACGTTGCAAGCAGTATAGACTCTACAGTCTGGACTCGCTACAGCGAGCCAGGACTCTCTGCACCCAGCCTTGACACACTGCAGCCAGCCTGGACTCACTGCAGCCAACCTGGACTCACTACAGCCAGTCTGGACTCACTGCAGCCAGTCTGGACACTCAACAGCCAGTCTGGGACTCACTGCAGCCAGCTGGACTCACTGCAGTCAGCCTAGACTCACTGCAGCCAGCCTGAACACTCAACAACCAGCCTGGACTCACTGCAGCCAGCCTAGATGCACTGCAGCCAGCCTGGACTCACTGCAGCCAGCCTAGACACACTGCAGCCAGCCTAGACACACTGCAACCAGCCTGGACACTCAACAGCCAGCCTGGACTCACTGCAGCCAGCCTGGACACTCAACAGCCAGCTGGACTCACTGCAGCCAGCCTGGACTCACTGCAGTACAGGTGGGTTGGAGTCACTGCAGCCAGCCTGGACACTCAACAGCCAGCCTGGACTCAATGCAGCCAGCCTAGACTCACTGCAGCCAGCCTGGACTCACTGCAGTACAGGTGGGTTGGAGTCACTGCAGCCAGCCTGGACACTCAACAGCCAGCCTGGACTCAATGCAGCCAGCCTAGACTCACTGCAGCCAGCCTGGACTCACTGCAGTACAGGTGGGCTGGAGTCACTGCAGTACAGGTGGGTTGGAGTCACTGCAGCCAGCCTGGACACTCAACAGCCAGCATGGACTCACTGCAGTCAGCCTAGATTCACTGCAGCCAGCCTGGACTCGCTGCAGCCAGCCTGGACTCGCTGCAGCCAGCCTGGACTCGCTGCAGCCAGCCTGGACTCGCTGCAGTCAGCCTGGACTCACTGCAGCGAGCCTGGACTCACTCCAGCCAGCCTAGACTCACTGCAGTCAGCCTGGACTCACTCCAGCCAGCCTAGACTCACTGCAGCCAGCCTAGACACATTGCAGCCAGCCTAGACTCACTGCAGCCAGCCTAGACTCACTGCAGCCAGCCTGGACTCACTCCAGCCAGCCTAGACTCACTGCAGCCAGCCTGGACTCTCTGCAGCCAGCCTAGACTCACTGCAGCCAGCCTAGACACACTGCAGCCAGCCTAGACACACTGCAGCCAGCCAAGACACACTGCAGCCAGCCTAGACATTCTGCAGCCAGCCTAGACTCACTGCAGCCAGCCTAGACTCACTGCAGCCAGTCTAGACACACTGCAGCCAGCCTAGACTCACTGCAGCCAGCCTAGACACACTGCAGCAAGCCTGGACACTCAACAGCCAGCCTGGACTCACTACAGCCAGCCTAGACACACTGCAGCCAGCCTAGACTCACTGCAGCCAGCCTAGACACACTGCAGCCAGCCTGGACACTCAACAGCCAGCCTGGACTCACTACAGCCAGCCTGGACTCACTGCAGCCAGCCTGGACTCACTGCAGCCAGCCTAGACTCATGGACTCAATGCAGCCAGCCTGGACTCACTGCAGTACAGGTGGGCTGGAGTCACTGCAGGCAGCCTGGACACTCAATGCAGCCAGCCTGGACTCACTGCAGTACAGGTGGGCTGGAGTCACTGCAGCCAGCCTGGACACTCAACAGCCAGCTGGACTCACTGCAGCCAGCCTGGACTCACTGCAGCCAGCCTAGACTCATGGACTCAATGCAGCCAGCCTGGACTCACTGCAGTACAGGTGGGCTGGAGTCACTGCAGCCAGCCTGGACACTCAACAGCCAGCTGGACTCACTGCAGCCAGCCTGGACTCACTGCAGCCAGCCTAGACTCATGGACTCAATGCAGCCAGCCTGGACTCACTGCAGTACAGGTGGGCTGGAGTCACTGCAGCCAGCCTGGACACTCAACAGCCAGCTGGACTCACTGCAGCCAGCCTGGACTCACTGCAGCCAGCCTAGACTCACTGCAGTACAGGTGGGCTGGAGTCACTGCAGTACAGGTGGGCTGGACTCACTGCAGCCAGTTGGACTCACTGCAGCCAGCCTGGACTCACTGCAGCCAGCCTGGACTCACTACAGCCAGCCTGGGCTCACTGCAGCCAGCTGGACTCACTGCAGCCAGCCTGGACTCAATGCAGCCAGCCTGGACTCACTGCAGTACAGGTGGGCTGGAGTCACTGCAGCCAGCCTGGACACTCAACAGCTAGCCTGGGACTCACTGCAGCCAGTTGGACTCACTGCAGCCAGCCTGGACTCACTGCAGCCAGCCTGGACTCACTGCAGTACAGGTGGGCTGGAGTCACTGCAGCCAGTATGGACTCACTACAGCCAGCATGGACTCACTGCAGCCAGCTGGACTCACTGCAGCCAGCCTGGACTCAATGCAGCCAGCCTAGACTCACTGCAGCCAGCCTGGACTCACTGCAGTACAGGTGGGCTGGAGTCACTGCAGCCAGTATGGACTCACTACAGCCAGCATGGACTCACTGCAGCCAGCTGGACTCACTGCAGCCAGCCTGGACTCAATGCAGCCAGCCTAGACTCACTGCAGCCAGCCTGGACTCTCTGCAGACCTGTGCACCCTAGATTTTCAAAATCAGAAGATTCTGGGTGAAAAATCAGAAGATTTTTTCTCAAACTCCAAACGACACAAAAACACAACACACACACTGGAACTCCAACACGAAAAAAATCGTGAGATCGTGAAAACCAGTCGTACAATGCTTCAAAAATCGTACATTGTACGATTTTTTCGTACAAGTGCACAGGTCTGTCTCTGCAGTACAGGTGGGTTGGAGTCACTGCAGCCAGCCTGGACACTCAACAGCCAGCATGGACTCACTGCAGTCAGCCTAGATTCACTGCAGCCAGCCTGGACTCGCTGCAGCCAGCCTGGACTCGCTGCAGTCAGCCTGGACTCACTGCAGCCAGCTGGACCCACTGCAGTAAGCATGGACTTGCTACAGCCACCATGGACTCGCTACAGCCAGCCTTGGAATATCTACAGCTAGCATGGGCTCACTACAGCTATACTGGACTCGCTACAGCAACAATAGAGTTACTACAACTCCTAGGCACACACATTTCAATACAAGCAGCCTGGACCCACTGCAGCCAGCCTGAACTCACTACAGGCACTGAGCCATAACAAACTACAGACACTATAGCCACCACATGCAGCATGGCTCCCACATCCTACAGGCATGAGGTGGCCACAGCCAGCCCTGGCCACCCTGTCTTCAACTGCCTGGAGCTTACACTCACCCAGACTCTTGTGTGTGGCAGGCTCACGGTCCACGGTGCCAATGTACTTCTCTGAGAAGACGGCGAGGAAGGAGACAGAGCCCTTCAGCAGGTACTTGATGCGGATAGCAATCTGCTTCCCTGACGTGGAGGGATCCTGAAGCATACACAGTCAGCTCACTGTCAAAGAAGACTCCTCTTTCACTCATATCACTCTTTTTAAAACCTCCTTGGTAAGAAGCCAGCTCCATCATCCCAATGCTTTCCTCAATGCACATCACATTATTAACTTTAAACCCTGTGTGTGTCAGACCATTTTGCTGGAATGTCAAGTTTGTTTTCTGCGTTAAAAATGATATTTTAACAGGAGGAATAAAGGCAGCCCTTATAAACCATATATGTCACGAAAGCTCTAAGAATGAGCTACATAATTCTTGCAATAATTTTGATGATAACAGAAACAGCAATGAGAAACTGATGGAAAAGTACAACACTCTGGAAATGAATGAAAATAATTTCTTACTATTCACTCCTCTCAGGGTACTTCGCCAAGCAATAAAAATTAAAAGAAGTAAAACTCACAACAGATTTAAGGAAATCATTTCCCACCACAAAAATAACAAGAAAATCAACAGAATTTGGTCACAATAGATTTTGCAAAGATTATAAGTAAATAGGTGCAAATGCCGCACAGAACTCATGCTGGTGGTACTCCACTCCAACACTCTACACAACTCTACTTTAAAAAACCACACATATAAACTCTATAGAATTGTGAAATATGATGAATAGAAATTATCATAAATTTTTCCATGAAGGTGGAGAAACATCCAAGGAATAAAAAGAAAAGACAGTGAAAAATCAGCATGCATGCCACTTTTTTCTACTGAAAAAAGTATATCAGAAACCTGTTGCACTTCTAATCTACAGCACAAGAAAGCAAATCTCTACAATTAAAACATTTCCAGTGCTGAATCATATTTGTGGGAGTAATGACATCCTGTTCATGCAATATTTTCCATGAGTGGACAAGCCAAAGGAAAAACTTAATAAAAAAAGAAGTGGGACTGACCAAATTGAGAATCTACCTCAGTTCAGTCTCTGTGTCGGTATTCCCATAACTGATCTGATTCCCCTCACTCAGATTTAGTCCTCTTCCCCCTCCTTCAAAGCTCTTGCCAGCCTCCCACACTTTCTTGATGTCTGTTGTGGTGCAGCTACAGCTTTAATTCAGACTACATTTAACAATCCAAATATCACCCTGTGCAACACAGCCTGAACATTTTTCTCCCTTCCCTTTAGAAGATCATTTGTGATAAATTTGTCATAGATGTCAGAGTCAATCTCTGAATCCTCACATCTGATGTTTGGCTGCCGACACTTTCATCAAAGATCGTGTACACACCATCTTTGCTATCACTATCGGCAGCACCAGCCAAAACTGTGAGATAAGCGACTACTGCCAGCTGGGCTTGTATCATCTGCCATGCCGACATCAACATCTCTGGTGCGATCAAGACTGTATACATGGCTCTCTACCATTGAATGAACTATATTTCTGGACCAATCACAATAGGTTTCTCATGAGTAGAGGTTGTTAGGTCGTGCGAATGAATCTAATTGAAGAAGTGATGAAATGCTCTTGCTTCTTGGTGTAAACATTTCAGTTTCGCAGCTATAAACAAGAACAAGAAGGGCAAAGCCCATACGACTCACATGCTTGACCTTGACCTTCAGGTGACCTTCAAGGTCAAGGTCAAACAACTAAACCTAGCGATGACATCATACACTGTTGTGGTCTGTAGATCAAGAGGAGCGGAAGCTTGATTCAGATGAAAATGACTCGGCTGACTTCCCTAGCATAAGTAATTGTAGGATTTTTGTTTTGTTTTACCCTAAAACATTTTCAGATGTATCTCCATTACTTGGAGACTCTATCTATGCACTTATGCATTTTCATCAAAAGCTGTTGTATTCTTGAATAAATAGAGCAGTGTAGGAAAACAGTGAACTTGTTTATTTTTTGTTGTTGTCTGTGTTCCATGATGTTTTAGCAGCTGAAAAAAACATTCTATGGCATTTTCATTAATTGCACCATGTACAGGGTTCGTACAGGTTTTTAGATACAAAATTCCATGACTTTTCCATGACTTTCCATGACCTTCAACAACATTTTCCATGACCTAGCGTACTGTGATACATGACAATTTTAAAGAGAAAAGTGTATGGCGCACGACCAAACTCACGCACAATACACCCGTTGTTAAAAAAAACTAATTCTTTTTATTATTTTTTACAGCAGATTGATTCAAAAACTGACAAATGCAGAAAATTTTCAAACAAGTACTCCTTAAAATGATGATACTTTTGACCCAAATTGTCTGGTGCTTCAACGATTAACGCACGCTGAATGTGGTAATCGAGCACGCGTCTACACAACGCCATTGCGGTCCGATGTACACACAAACAGGTGGAAAATTTCTGCCTGTTTTCTCCTTTCAAGCGCACAATCTGGGCGCTAGACAAAAAGTAGATTCATCGTACATTAACATTGAATATAGCGTTGGAAGGGGGAAATATTGTAGAATCCGAGGGTGTCTGTACGAAATTGATCAGAAAAGCGGGAGTGATCAAATTTTAACAAAATGTCCGATGACGTTCGAACTTTCATCCATAACCCGTCTTTCGACTTTCACCGGAAGTTAAAACATACACCGAACGAAAGAGCAATCTTTCCTCTAATGAGTAGTCAAGTTTCAACTTGATCAAATGAGAAACTTCGACGGACGAGTGTTTAGAAGAGACCAACCCGAGTCGCGAAATGCAAACTCCGTCGAGCCACCGCGAGTCGGTAGTGGCGGAGGGTGTTTTTTTTACGTAATCGGCTTGTATGTTCTCAGCGGAAATAAGACGGATTAACACAAAACTACACGACACATGTTCTTGAAACCTTCTGCTTCATAAACAACTTTCATTCTTGTTTTTATTCACAATATTTTGTGGATTGTCCACAATTAGCCATGAAAGTGAAGTGGTATTGCCGAGTGCATTTTGGCTAGTACTGTAGTAGCGCAAAGATTTGATACAAATTACCACGGAATCCTACCACTAGTTAAAAAAAATTAGACAACTCAGAAAGACTTTCATCTTTCATGTTACATTGGTATTTTGTGTTTTTGATATGTGCGAATCCTAGAAAAAGTGGATTCTATCGAACCGACGGCCACTTCCAGTCTGATGAAATTTCTTCGAACATCGCGTGCAGCGTCTATTTAGCACTCGCTGAAGGTCCCGAGTTCTACAATACTTTTTCTAATATGTGCAAAATATTGTAATAAATATCTCCCTAAATGATTGTTCTAGCATAAACTGAAACAAAAACCCCAATAAACTAACCGATTTCAGCTGATTTGTCCGTCAAAATCGCATCTGCGCTGTCACGCTCTTACTCGCCATTGTGTGATTTTGACGGTCATGCTATTTACCGAAATGGCGCTAATGTCTTCGAAATGGCTTAGAAATGAGCATATATATCGTTATCCCCTTCTTGAATATGATATATTTAAGCTATTCTAATTAAACCAGAACTATATTTGACCAAATTACGTTAGAAACAGCAACATTTTGAAACAGACATGCGGTCGCCATTTCGATCCAGCGTCAAATGGTAAATAGCAAAATCGGACATGGATATCCAGCTGTTTCTTCTGAAGTTCAGCATTTAGGGACTCATCAAAGAGCAGCACCAGAGAATCAGAAGACCGGGCCTTTGCCTTGAGCATATCTAAGAAATGTGGCCCCAGACCAAAAGTTGTCAAGTACCGGGCTTTGCTTTCACTCAAGGCAAACTTGGAGGCGATGACACTGTCGGGAAACATGCGACGGAACAGCTCGTTCATTCCTTTGGTACTGGAGAATGAGAAGTGGGAGATGACCATTTTTAAAGTCCACAAAATTTCTGCTTTCAGTGTGTCCTCTGTTGTCAAGAAAGTGTCCATCCCAGTAGATCTACTGCCACTGCCAGTGGGTGCAGGCCTAGTTTCGACCGGCGTAGCAGCGCCAGCTGGAACCACCACCTTTGAAGCACTCTCTGTCTCAGCATTTTTTGCAGTTTGAACAAAATCTGATATTCGTGTTTGACGTTTGCTCTTTTCTTCTTGGTGTTTTTTAGCATGCGCCTGGTGCGCGACACCTTTCATGTGGGTTTTCAATGCTGCCGCTCCCATGTTGGATACATCAAAGTCTTTTTCACAAAATCGGCACTTTGCCATCCCATCCACTCTCGCTCGCATGACCCACTCACGGTATTCAGGGTCTCCTGTCCAAGAGTCTTGAAAGCGACACTTTCCAGGCATTATGATAATCTGATTCTCAAAGAAACACTGCACCACAAACAAAACAAGCTCTTTTCACTCTGTCCTCGTTTGAACCAACTGACCGGACCGGCGTGGAAATGAAACGAGGTCACCTAGCCAAAGAACCAATCAGGAAGCAGAAGGCACACGAGCCTTCAGAATTAACCAATGGGATGCAAGGGCACGTTTTCCTGACGTGCTCAGTGTTTAAAATTAGATTGAGAGTATCGCGCGAAGCACAGCCTAGAAAACGTCTTTTTTTCTCTCTTTTTTTCTTTCTTAAATTCCATGACTTTCCATGACCTAAGTTGAAATTCCATGACTTTCCAGGCCTGGAAAATGAAAAATCAAATTCCATGACTTTCCAGGTTTTCCATGACCTGTACGAACCCTGCATGTAGGCCATCCATTTTTCTACTCTTCCTCCAAAAATCTACTTCAAAGCTTGAATAGGTAATAAATGATGAATTTTAAAGTAAACATGGTGTCGAATTTGACCACACATAATAAGATTTGTGGCTCTGGGGTAAAACAATCACGAAAATTGGCGGCGCTCTAAAGGTCAATATCGAACATCAACAAGAAGGGCAAAGCCCATACGACTCACATGCTAGACCTTGACCTTTATATGACCTTGACCTTTATATGACCTTGACCTTCAGGTGACCTTCAAGGTCAAGGTCAAACAACTAAACCTACCAATGACATCATACACTAAGAAATGCTTTACACATTTTCCCTACCAAAATACATGTGACCTTGACCCAAGGTCAAGGTCATCCAAGGTCATGCAACACAAAGCTGTTAATTCAAGACATAGGAAGCACAATGGTGCTTATTGGCACTTTCTACCATGAGATATAGTCACTTTTAGTGGTTCACTACCCCATTTTGGTCACATTTCATAAGGGTCAAAGTGACCTTGACCTTGATGATATGTGAACAAATGTGTCTCATGATGAAAGTATAACATGTGCCCCACATAATTATTAAGTTTGAAACAGTTATCTTCCATAGTTCAGGGTCAAGGTCACTTCAAAATATGTATACAATCCAACTTTGAAGAGCTCCTGTGACCTTGACCTTGAAGCAAGGTCAACCAAACTGGTATCAATAGATAGGGCTTGCTTTGACCTATATACCACTTGTAGCTGAGGTCGCCATTCTCAATAACGTGCCATTCTCAATAACGTGGGAGAAAATTGGGAAAATGTGAAAAATGACTGTTTTTGAGACCACATTTATGGCTCCTGTGACCTTGACCTTGAAGCAAGGTCAAGTCACTATGTATGTTTTTTGAGGTCTTGTCATCATACACCATCATGCCACATTTGGTGTTGATAGACTTAATAGTCTCCGAGAAAAATCCAACGTTTAAGTTTTTTACGGACGGACGGACGCCCGGACGGACAGACGCCCGGACGCCCGGACGCCCGGACGACACGGCTCAGTACATAGACTCACTTTTGCTTCGCATGTGAGTCAAAAACGAATACAGAGCAGCAGATGGAATGAAACGAACCATTCAAGAATAGAACTGACCAGGTTGGTTCTAGCAATCACAGAACAGGAGTAGAACCGATCAGGTCAGTTCCTGACACTCGCAGGGTTAATGAAGTCTTCGAAGACAAGCCATATGAATGGAAAGGAACTTTCACTCCTTCAGCTGCAGAGAAGCATACAGAGCGATATATACCAAATCAAATTAGCATTTTCACTTCATTTTCACAGCCATGTAGGGGCATGGTCCTACTGTAGCTACTAGGAGCAGCTGCAAATCAAATGGGAACAGATGATGATGTCAGTCATGGAGGTGATAAGGAAGTAAAACACGATACTGACAGCACAAGCTGACAGTGGGTAACACTGGCAGTGACACCACATGGAGACCCAACATGGATGCCAGGCAGAGGAAGGCAAGGCAGCAAAGCCTACCTGGACCACAGTAAACTCCAGCTCATCCTGGATTTGTGGACCGTAGGTTGGGTCCAGGAACTCGCTGAAGTGGAAGAACATCCGAGCATCGCGGTCTGCACACTGGATGAAGCCGTAGCCCTCCTTCAGGCTGACAACCACACCCTGAAAAGCACAAAAAGATGGTCAGGCATGCTTACAACACAAAACATCCAAACTGAGATACGGTCCAGCATTTAAAAAAATCAAAAAATCAACAATAGATTTTGAGACTCACACATGACAAGACCTAAATGCATTGATGTCTATACATAAAATGAGACCCAAACTGTGACAACGTGATCTCTGAGTAATAAAACCATAACAGAGATGGTGAGATCTGCACACAAGTGAAGCTCGACATGAATCACGGATCTACACACACAGACATCTAAATGCAAAATGGAAATCTTCACACAATGAGATCTTGCATGCTCACGATGCAATCCTTACACGTGGAGATCAAATTTCCAAAAGATTGTCACTCTAGAATACCTACCTACCTCCACACAGACTGCTAGACCACACATACAGCGCACTCGCACAGACTTGGACTTCTTTCACTGAGAACATTTATCTAGTCCCAACACCCACCAAAGCACTTGCATCATTCAAGACAAGAGCCCTACCTCACTCACTGGCAAGTTACTATCACAGTGAGCACAAAGAACCATTTCACACCGCTCATTAAAGTCTCATATTTTCTTATCGCTGACAGTTTCATGCCTTTCATTAACCCCTTCCCTGCCATGCCCAGAAAATTTCCAAAATGTCAGAGCTTCACAAGGTCTTGGACAAATATTCTGGCTTCTCAGGATGCACTGTAATGAAAGGGAGGCAACTACAAATGACTCAGTTCTCTGCACTGTTCAGTGCTCTGGAAAAGAAGAACACTATGATGTGACAAACACTAGTACAGTTAAACGTGAGAAAATTCCCTGGCATATGGCATGCAATATTTTGGGCAGGGAAGGGGTTATAACCACAGTTTGACGCCACTTGTGAAGAACTGTTTCACATTGCCGGTGAACTCACAGATTCACGCTGCTCGCTGCGGTGCTTGAAGGTCTCCTCGGCCAGGCGGATGTTACAGGCACGTTTGAAGTCATCGCGGCGGTCGGTGGCCAGGTTAAACTCCACAATGTCGCCAACGTAGATGGTGTAGTCCCCGATGAAGTCCTTCTCCCCAAAGGGTATTTCCTTGGGTCTGGAGAGACACCAGTGGGGTGGCACTGCAGTTTGGCACGCATGCTCACCACATCTGCTCTCCACAGACACTTCCAGACCCATTATGGTGGAGGTGATGTGAAGGGTGCATGAGGAGATGAACACAGGGTTCGTACAGGTTTTTAGATACAAAATTCCATGACTTTTCCATGACCTTCAACAACATTTTCCATGACCTAGCGTACTGTGATACATGACAATTTTAAAGAGAAAAGTGTATGGCGCACGACCAAACTCACGCACAATACACCCGTTGTAAAAAAAATCTAATTCTTTTTATTATTTTTACAGCAGATTGATTCAAAAACTGACAAATGCAGAAAATTTTCAAACAAGTACTCCTTAAAATGATGATACTTTTGTCCCAAATTGTCTGGTGCTTCAACGATTAACGCACGCTGAATGTGGTAATCGAGCACGCGTCTACACAACGCCATTGCGGTCCGATGTACACACAAACAGGTGGAAAATTTCCGCCTGTTTTCTCCTTTCAAGCGCACAATCCGGGCGCTAGACAAAAAGTAGATTCATCGTACATTAACATCGAATATAGCGTTGGAAGGGGGAAATCTTGTAGAATCCGAGGGTGTCTGTACGAAATTGATCGGAAAAGCGGGAGTGAGCAAATTTTAACAAAATGTCCGATGACGTTCGAACTTTCATCCATAACTCGTCTTTCGATTTTCACCGGAAGTTCAAACATACACCGAACGAAAGAGCAATCTTTCCTCTAATGAGTAGTAAAGTTTCAACTTGATCAAATGAGAAACTTCGACGGACGAGTGTTTAGAAGAGACCAACCCGAGTCGCGAAATGCAAACTCCGTCGAGCCACCGCGAGTCGGTAGTGGCGGAGGGTGTTTTTTTACGTAATCGGCTTGTATGTTCTCAGCGGAAATAAGACGGATTAACACAAAACTACACGACACATGTTCTTGAAACCTTCTGCTTCATAAACAACTTTCATTCTTGTTTTTATTCACAATATTTTGTGGATTGTCCACAATTAGCCATGAAAGTAAAGTGGTATTGCCGAGTGCATTTTGGCTAGTACACAGTACACAGTACACAGTAATTTATTGCGCCAAGTGACATCATTTAAAAAACGAGCACGAGGAAAACTAAGTGATGAAGGCTAAAAAAGAAACAAAACAAAAAGCCAAACACACGCATCGCTTACACACCCTAACACGCCGTTTATGCAAAAAACATGGACATTTCCCGATGTACCTCACTCACGCAGCTGCACACAGACAAGAGATAAGACTGCACCTGAAACCAAAGGATTAACTGGTAAATGGGGCAATATACAATGAACAATTAAAGTTACTATTTAAGAACTGTTGACAAAAGAGGAACAAACTAAGATGATACACCCACCCACCCACCCCCCTTTTAAGTGACAATAAATAATACATATGAACAGAGACAAGACCACTAAGACGTACCCCCCCACCCCCCCACCCCCATCCCACCCCCCGTCACCACACAAAAGAATACAATAGAACAATACAAAAACAACCCTGCGCAACTACAAGAAGACCAACCCTTCCCCACCCCCACCCCCTCCCCCACCCCTCCCCCCACCCCCAACCACACTCAGAAGCAGTCCATATAACCCAGAGGAAGCACAAAAGAGAAAGTGGCACTGTCATAGATGTGGAGAAGTGTGTGCGCACCGCCGACAGGATCAGCGGCGGCAAAGCTGCCTGGGGAGGTTCTGGACAGCGTTGAGCTCCGTCACCGCCGTGGGAAAGAACGAGTTCTGAAAACGGCATGTGCGCGTTTTGAGGGACCTGAAACGACGGCCAGAGGGAAGGAGCTGGAAGAGGGAGCAAGCAGGGTGGGAGGGGTCCGCCACAATCTTACGGGACTTGCGCACTATGCGCTGGGCGTAGATAGAGGCTAGGGAGGGCAGATCACGGCCAATGATCCTGCCAGCAGCGTGCACGACACGCTCCAGCTTGTCTTTCTGCTGTTGAGTGGCCCCTCCGAACCACACACAGATGGAGAAGGTAACAGATGGAGAAGGTACTGTAGTAGCGCAAAGATTTGATACAAATTACCACGGAATCCTACCACTAGTTTTAAAAAATTAGACAACTCAGAAAGACTTTAATCTTTCATGTTACATTGGTATTTTGTGTTTTTGATATGTGCGAATCCTAGAAAAAGTGGATTCTATCGAACCGACGGCCACTTCCGGTCTGATGAAATTTCTTCGAACATCGCGTGCGGCGTCTATTTAGCACTCGCTGAAGGTCCCGACTTCTACAATACTTTTTCCAATATGTGCAAAATATTGCAATAAATATCTTCCTAAATGATTGTTCTAGCATAAACTGAAACAAAAACCCCAATAAACTAACCGATTTCAGCTGATTTGTCCGTCAAAATCGCATCTGCGCCGTCACGCTCTTACTCGCCATTGTGTGATTTTGACGGTCATGCTATTTACCAAAATGGCGCTAATGTCTTCGAAATGGCTTAGAAATGAGCATATATATCGTTATCCCCTTCTTGAATATGATATATTTAAGCTATTCTAATTAAACCAGAACTATATTTGACCAAATTACGTTAGAAACAGCAACATTTTGAAACAGACATGCGGTCGCCATTTCGATCCAGCGCCAAATGGTAAATAGCAAAATCGGACATGGATATCCAGCTGTTTCTTCTGAAGTTCAGCATTCAGGGACTCATCAAAGAGCAGCACCAGAGAATCAGAAGACCGGGCCTTTGCCTTGAGCATGTCTAAGAAATGTGGCCCCAGACCAAAAGTTGTCAAGTACCGGGCTTTGCTTTCACTCAAGGCAAACTTGGAGGCGATGACACTGTCGGGAAACATGCGACGGAACAGCTCGTTCATTCCTTTGGTACTGGAGAATGAGAAGTGGGAGATGACCATTTTCAAAGTCCACAAAATTTCTGCTTTCAGTGTGTCCTCTGTTGTCAAGAAAGTGTCAATCCCAGTAGATCTACTGCCACTGCCAGTGGGTGCAGGCCTAGTTTCGACCGGCGTAGCAGCGCCAGCTGGAACCACCACCTTTGAAGCACTCTCTGTCTCAGCATTTTTTGCAGTTTGCCGCTCCCATGTTGGATACATCAAAGTCTTTTTCACAAAATCGGCACTTTGCCATCCCATCCACTCTCGCTTGCATGACCCACTCACGGTATTCAGGGTCTCCTGTCCAAGAGTCTTGAAAGCGACACTTTCCAGGCATGATGATAATCTGATTCTCAAAGAAACACTGCACTACAAACAAAACAATCTCTTTTCACTCTGTCCTCGTTTGAACCAACTGACCGGACCGGCGTGGAAATGAAACGAGGTCACCTAGCCAAAGAACCAATCAGGAAGCAGAAGGCACACGAGCCTTCAGAATTAACCAATGGGATGCAAGGGCACGTTTTCCTGACGTGCTCAGCGTTTAAAATTAGATTGAGAGTATCGCGCGAAGCACAGCCTAGAAAACGTCTTTTTTTCTTTCTTTTTTTTCTTTTTTAAATTCCATGACTTTCCATGACCTAAGTTGAAATTCCATGACTTTCCAGGCCTGGAAAATGAAAAATCAAATTCCATGACTTTCCAGGTTTTCCATGACCTGTACGAACCCTGTGAACATGAGACTGTAGTTGGACTCCTGCCAGTCCACTTTGAGTGGGCATATGTGCCAGCACTGCACTGTATAGCACCGGGGTTCCCCAAAGCATTCAACACCAACAGTAAAGTTATTGATTTGCTTCAATCTGCAAAGCAAAAAGCTAAAACCATATAAATATTTGGAACACTAAAGTGTCCTTTTTATATTAACCCATTTCAGCCAGATGCGACGTTCACGTTGCATCTACCTTTACTGATGGATGCGACGTATATGCCGCATTCCTATAGTAGCTATGTAACACGGATTTAGGCAAGTCTATCTTGTCGGCCTATCAACATCGCAGGGAATTGTGGGGTATCTGCAATGGCTGCACGCACGGTGCGAAGATTTCGTCGTGATCGGTGATTTAGAATCTAAGTTATTGGTGTTTTAATCTTGTGACATTTCGATTTTTGGAACGTTTTGTCAAAAGGGCTGACGAAGGACTTGATATGAGTGAGAGAAGTAACATTGAAGTGGAATTAGACCCAGAATCGGCCCAAGTTGGTGATGAACCTGACAAATTAGACATCAAACAAGGTGGACGAGGCAAGTTTTCAGAAGAAGAATCTGATGAAGATGTCAGTGAACCCAGAGCAGCAAGTGAGTGGAAGTACACAGGTTTCACCCAACGCTCCGAAGAAACTTTCAAGCGAACATGACATATTAGACTCTTTTGGTGTAATTTTGCTTGGACTGTGGATATTTAATGATTCTTGATTGTTTCAAGATCTGTGTGGAATCCTACACCAGAATGTGGATTACTTTGCTTGATTTCTGCATGAAAATGCCTAGGTATGTATATATGCATGAGATGTGTTGGCACAAGTTCTAAAGACAACAATTTCACTGACGTCAGGATGTCATATCCTCCAGTCCAGAAAATAAAGAATGTTTAGAAATCTCAGAAATGTGCAGAAATGATGCAAAAGTGGTTAGTATTTTTGCCCATGTTAATTAGTTTGTCATCTGTGAAAGTTCAATGAAGATAACGGGTGAAGTGTAAAGCGGTTTGAGCACCGATCAATGGTAGAAAGTCGCTATATAAAATCACACCTTTACCTTTTTAAAATATTAATAACAATCATATGCCATGCTAGAAAGAGTTTTGTGTCATGTAACAAGATTTTATTTCTCTTATTATGATACTGTGTAAAGCATTGTTCTTATTTTGTGAAAGATGATGACATAATAACAAAGCACAATATCTTAGTTACAAATCAGTGGCTAATTGATATACATACATTGACCAAAAAATGAGAAAAATGCAAATGTGCAAGACGGAGAATGGTAAAATGCTGATATCACAGCAAGTTTCATTTGATTTTGTGTGAAATACTTGGTAAATCATGGATGTTGCTGTAATTTACTCACATGATTGATAAATGGTTCACATTCTTTTACAGTTAAAACTTGCATTTTAATTCATTTCATTTACAACAGGTTGTAAAAGTGCAGAGAATTGTCATTTTCCGCTATTTTTTCATTTTTCTTAAAAATGGCAAAATATTAAAATTTGTAAGAGAGGCAAATGCTTGATATGACTAGAAAGCCAAGAATATAAGCTTTCTTACAGTGTTTGAATCATCAAAATATATTGTACACAAGCAGAGAAAATACATTTTGAAACCTGTCACTGGATTTGTGTGTTTTTTTGACAAAAATGCTCGGGAACCAGGGAGCTTTTTTTATATAGATGATATTAGGAGGAAATGGGTAAAAAAAAAGAAGTCAAACTGCAGCAGGGCACTGATAATCAAATCTTTCAATTTTGCCTTTAATGCTATAACCTTACAATTAAATGTTGCTTCTGCAACACAGAGTAGAAGCTTAGAAGAGGAGGAGGAGCAGCAGGAGCAAGGAGAGAGAGAGAGAGAGAGGGAGAGGGGGGGGGGGGGAGCAGAAGGGGGAGGGAGAGGAGGAGGAGGAGGAAGAGGAGGAGGGGGGAGGGGGGGGGGGAGGAGGAAGAGGAGGAGGCAGAGGAGAATCAAGTGGTCCCACGATCAGGTGCAAAGTGTAATCATGTTGGCCCCAAAACCTATACTTCCAACTCAATAGTTCATCAAATTAATGAGGAAGGGGTGACAGAGTTGAAAATGATTGAGAGGGTTATCAGCACTTTTGAGGATGGCAATAATGAAAAGGTTAAAAAATGATGGTGAGGTGCACGGGGTGAGAATGTCCTGACCCAAAAGCCTTGGAGGTGTCATAGCTGATGCGGCCTCGCAGTGCCTCACTCATCCGCCTGTTGCTGGAGTTCTTCAGGGTGCGAGTCACTGTGCCTTGATATGTGTCCACACTGACGTCGTCAAAAATGACTGTGCCCTCCGGTAGACTTGTGATTTCCACGGCTACCTCTTTTCCCTGCAGAAAAAGAGGAGCATTCCAGGCTTGATATCTACAGCCACAGTAACCCCTTGTCCCGACTCATGCACAGCCAAAACTTCCAATAGCGCACAGTCACTGCATCACCAACTAAGCATTTTTCTTTCCCAATAGTGGAAGTTATGGTAACAAAGCAATCCCCAAACAAGAAGGGCAAAGCCCATATGACTCACATGCTTGACCTTGACCTTTATATGACCTTGACCTTCAGGTGACCGTCAAGGTCAAGGTCAAACAACTAAACCTACCAATGACATCATACACTAAGAAATGCTTTACACATTTTCCCTACCAAAATACATGTGACCCAAGGTCAAGGTCATCCAAGGTCATGCAACACAAAGCTGTTAATTCAAGACATAGGAAGCACAATGGTGATTATTGGCACTTTCTACCATGAGATATGGTCACTTTTTGTGGTTCTCACCTCATTTTGGTCACATTTCATAAGGGTCAAAGTGACCTTGACCTTGATGGTATGTGACCAAATGTGTCTCATGATGAAAGTATAACATGTGCCCCACATAATTATTAAGTTTGAAACAGTTATCTTCCATAGTTCAGGGTCAAGGTCACTTCAAAATATGTATACAATCCAACTTTAAAGAGCTCCTATGACCTTGACCTTGAAGCAAGGTCAACCAAACTGGTATCAAAAGATAGGGATGGATTACTTTGCCCTATATACCATATATAGGGCAGGTATCCAATCTAAAAAACTTCAGAGAAAATTGAGAAAATGTGAAAAATGACTTTTTTAGACAACATTTATGGCCCCTGCGAACTTGACCTTGAAGCAAGGTAAAGTCACTATGTATGTTTTTTGAGGCCTTGTCATCATACACCATCATTCCACATTTGGTATTGATAGACTTAATAGTCTCCGAGAAAAATCCAACGTTAAAGTTTTCGGACGGCCGGACGCCCGGCCGGACGACACGGGTGAGTACATAGACTCACTTTTGCTTCACATGCGAGTCAAAAAGGGTTGGCAGGCAGGTCTGACTTTATTTTATCTCACTGGAGTCGTATCGCGAGAAATATTGCGTTAGGCATCCTCCTGCCAGAGTCGTATCGTGAGATTGTTTGCGATGCGATTGCAAATTTCTCCCTTTCGCTATGACGGTCTAAGGGAGGCAAATCTTGTTAGCCTATATAGCTGAAGGAATTTGCAAGCAGATTTACTTCCCTTCAGAAAATATTTTAAACTGATGATCGGAAATCGTAACCTTTGTGCATGTGGTGTGTATGTTGACAAAAAGGCGGGAAAGCGTACTGCAAAACATTTGATCTTCCAATTCTATAAACAAATACTTTGATTTGGTTGATTGCTAGCCTCCATCTGCTTGTATTTGTCTGTACTAAATGTTTATACACATTTGCATTACTTGGATATTGACATTTAAGGGGGCACACGGCGTAGCCACTTTCGTGAAAAATCGTCCAAAATCGAGTTTAGAGTTATACTCGGAAACGAGGTCTACAGTGTCTCAATAACACATGGGCACGACCGATTTGTCAGCTTTTCATTCCTTCATTTTTTATTTAATTAGTTTCGAGAGGTACCCATCGCTGAAGTTGTGAAAAAATCTAACCTGGAAGTCAAAAAGTGTCATTTTGAGTGCTTGGATACGGCATCTTCCTCCTCAAAACATGCTTCATGTTTGGTATCAGTGTGTAGCGCGTTCACTCCGCTCTTAATGGCGTCTATTTCCGGAGGAAACGAATGAAGTACGGAGGAACATGAAGTGAAAATCGGAAGCCAGTGCTAACCAATGAAAGCCTCGAGAATAGAGGTCGGCTAAAGAGCTTGCCTGTGATTGGTCAGGTTTCTCGAGGCCAGCGCGTGATCAGAGCGTGAGTGACCTACGGAAATGCCCGAAGCAACGATCGGCTATTCCCGCGTATAACGACGAGCATACGTCAGCGGAGTCAAGATGGCTGCCGCTTGAATGCTGCAGCACGCAAAATTGCCGAAGAAACCGAAGAAATTGCTCAGTCAACATCAGTATGGGAAAAAGAGAAAGAGACGCAAGCTAGAAGCAGAAGATTCATCAGCTGTTGCCTCCATAGGTGAGGATTTGACGCCAACAGTCTCCAGAGTTGGCGAATTAGCACCGATCGCCTCCACGTTGAATTGGCGTCCAGATCGACACCAACAGCCTTCACGTCGACTGATTCGGTGTCCGCAAAGAAAAAGGGTTGCTTCCATCGTGCTACTTCAAGCGAGACAAGCGCATGCCTTTCTGATCAGACTGATGTCAACCTCATTATCAGTATGAGGAGTCTGAACGAGCTATTCTCTGCCTTCGAGTGTGAGAGCTGTGAGCAGCCCTGTCGACTGACGGAGGTCGAAACAGCGAGGATGGGCTCTGCTTGCCAGCTTCAAGTTCAGTGTTCGGCGTGTGGCACCATCATCAGTCAGCTCGCAACATCATCCAAGACGGGCACTACGCACACAGGATTCGATGTCTACCGCCACCTCGTCATAGCAGCAACCTCGACAGAAATCGGATTTACCCAATTGAAGAGGTTTTTTGCTTTGATGAATATGCCACCGCCCATGCGCCTGAAGACTTGGCAGTTTTACCAGAAAGCTGTCCACTCAGGAGCTCATCGGGCAGCTGACAAGCACCTTCAGGAGGCAGCAGAACAAGTGCGAGTGCTGTACGCCGAGATGAACATTGGCGAACCAAATTCTGATGGACACCTGGACATTTCAGTTTCCTTCGATGGAAGCTGGCAGAAGCGAGGGCGAACTTCACACAGTGGTATTGCTACTGTGATAGAGGTCTTGTGGTGGACTATGTGACTCTGTCCAACTATTGCCACAGATGTGAGATAGGGCAGAAAGCAGACTCTGCCGAGTTTGATGAATGGAAGGGAAAGCATAAAGAGGAGTGCCAGAAGACAGTTCACTGCTCTTCCCAGGCGATGGAGGTAGAGGCTGCTGTCATTCTGTGGAGCAGGTCTGAAGCTCGGCAGAACTTCAGATATGTGGAGATGTTGGGGGATGGGGATGGGAAGGCACACTCCAGAGTGAATCAGGCCAGAGTGTATGGTGAGGGAGTGGATGTGCAGAAGATTAACTGTGTCAACCATGTCACCAAGAGGATGGGGACAACTGCCTCTGCCTCCATGATCACGCGTTTCTTACAAGTTTGTGGATTATTTTCAAGGTTGATGATTTTGCCTTTGAATTTGATAGACTTAGGATGAAGTTTAATACCTCAAAGTTTGCTTGCATATGTAGAAATGGATGCCAAAATTGAAAAATCATGTTAGAAATGTGTATCTTTTTTAGTTCAATTGTTATACAAGTGTAAACTTTCTCAAACTTTAAAGTCAAATTTCTCAAAAAGTGGTTTCATTTCTACGGTAATATTTTTTGTCCCTTTAACAATGTGACTTAGAATAAAGATAGAATCTAGAAATTTTGCTTGTTTGTATATAAATGGATGCTAATAGCTATACGACTAGTTAGAAATCCATAACTTTATTAGATAATTTTAAATTAAAGTTTAATCTTGTCATGCCGGCAGCGTTTTTTCATGTGTAAATGCCACTCATCACCAAAAATATTTGTAAGTGTTATAAATACATTTATAATGTTTTATAGCACAATATAGGTCTTCTTCTTTGTACATAACCATTGCTGATCCTATAAAGTGTGATCCTTGTAGTTTGGTAGGGGGTCAAAAATTGTAACGTGCATTTTTCAGTGATTGTGTTATATAACATAAACTATTCAATCTAGAACAATAAAAATTGATGTGAATTATCCTTGTTGTGTGTTTGTATTGTGTGCAAAGTTTCATTAAGATAGCTAAAACAGTTGCTGAGCAATGAAATTTTTTCTGATACCCCCGTTTTCTACGCCATGTGCCCCCTTAAGGGGGGACATGGCGTACAAAAACGGATTAATAGAAAATAATTCATAACTCAGCAAATATGAAAGCTATACTAATGAAATTTTATACAGAATACAAACACACTGGAAGGTATATTTAAACAAAATTTTATTGCTGAAGACTTAGTTGTTCATGTGTTATAGCAAAATAACTGAAAAATAAACATACCAATTTTCTCCCCTCCGTGAAATTTTAATTAATAACCTTTTTATGATCAACAATGATTTTAAACAAAGAAGAAGGTCTATATTATTCAATAAGATATAATAAGTGGATTACTAACACTTCTAACTAATTTTAGTGGAATTTAGAAAAAGTAACCAAAAAATGTGCTCCGGGCATAACATAATTAAATTTTTACAAAAATTAAGCAAATTCAGCTACACCTTTCTGATTGGTCTTATTGAATGCAGTATTTATTCATACATATACACACACAATTTCAGAAAGCTATCTCAATCCTAAGTGACTTTATTTTTGGGGAGAAAATCACTACCGTTGAAATAAAAACCACATTATGAGAAAATTGACTTTAAAGTTTGAGAAAGATTAAACGTTAACTACAACTGAACCATAACAGATACAATTTAATAACATAACTCATTGAATGTGTCGTTTATTTGTTATCATTGTAGCAAACTTTCAACTTATTATCTTAATTCAAAATATCAGGATAATTAGGTGAAAAGCATCACCTGTAGCAAAACATTCCCGTTTTCTGTAAGAATCGCGTAATCACGGCAACTTCCGCCATGATAACAGCTTCGTTCAGTGCCGTGTCTGTAGATAAGAACGCGATCGCTGTTGTATCACAACCTCCAGAGGCTGTTGACACGACTTAATTTCTTTTCTGGGCTTGCTTTTTCCGTCCATTTCTGCATCTTCCGTGGAATTGTCTCGATCGAGATAGCGCGAACTTTCGCGCGCTGTAAGCACACTTCGGAAAGAACCGATGTTTGCTTCGGCGGCCGACGTTCAGGCCGGAAACAGCCGAAGTACGGTTCGGCCGTTTCCGCCTACCACTTCCGCCAGTCGAAGTACGGTTCGGCCGTTTCCGCCAGCCACTTCCGCCTGATCACGCTGTGATCACGCACACAAGCGGCCAATCAGAGCCTAGCTGAGAGACAGGCCGTTATTTCGAAGCTTTCCATTGGTTTGCACTGCCCTCCGATTTGTACTTCGTGTGCCTTCGGTAATGATTCTTCGGTACCGGAAACAGTTGCAACGTAAAGCCGGGAAATGAAGCTTCGATGCGATACCAAACATGTGGCGTTCTTTGGAAGGAAGATGCTGAAACTAAGCTTTCAAATCTGTGCATTTTGGCTTCCTGGTTAGTACTTTTTTTAAATCTAGCGGTGGGTACCTTACAAAACAAATTGGTTTAAAATACTTTGAAACCTAAGCCAGCAAAATCGATCGCACACACGTGTAGCGGAGATGTTGTAGATTCCAAATCCGCGCTTAACACGAAACTCAATTTCTGAAAATTTTTCATGAAATTCTGCAGGCCGTGTCCCCCCTTAAGGGTAGCCGCTACTCGAGAAAACTGGTATTTCATTTCCATAGGTTCTACTAATGGTATCTTTATGAAATTTTGCACAGGTGTTCAGCATCATAATACTATACTTCACACCAAATCTGATCAAGCTAACTGCCATACATTTTGTATTTTGAAGATGTTTATTTTCACTGACGGTGACACAATTGGTCAAAATGGTTACAGCACTTAAAGTGCACAAAAAGACAAAAACTTAGAGTTAGCATGTTACTATAATTTTAATTAACTTAAGTAAATACCTGTATTGCAGGAAAGCTCAGTGAAATAAAAGTGTTGAAGTTGGAAACTTCCGTGTCGATTTTTGACCTGGTTTCTGTCAATATAATCATCAAAGTAAAGCACATCTGGTCAACACTGCTCCTTGAAAATCTCTACTTGTAATCAGCACACATTGTTCAGTAGATGGTGAAAATTTCAGAACTGTACATGAAACTGTGACTCCCCACCATTTCTCCTCGTTGGGTCACAGTGCACAAAAACGCGATTTTGAGAAAACGAAGCTTGAACATTGGAAACTGTTGGTACACATTGTTCATCATCCACAGGAGAGAAATGCAACATCAGAATGCACCAGAACCATAAGTGGGACCCTCAGCTTTCTTCCTCTCTTCTTCCCTTCTTGTCTTCTGCAGCTTCTTTCTTGCTTTGGCCATCTTGTCCATGTGGGAAGTCTCGGACTTGCGTTTCCTAGCACCAGAGCTGAAACTGTTTCACCACCTGGGACTCCTGCATCTGTCATGCAGGATGCAATGGTGCTGGCTCCTCTGTTGAACTGGCACACTGCCATGGCTACTCCACACTCCAGAGTCTTCAACCCCACAAACTGTGTCTTTGGAATTCTTCTCCATATGCTGGCATGTGTGGACTCTCTGACTGGGAGAGATAAAGCTGTGAGGTTGGCGTGATAAGCTGACCCTGTGGCGTGAAGGGGGGGGGGGGAGAGATAAGGCTGTGAAGGCGGCGCGATGAGCTGCACTGCGGCGTGAAAGGGGGGGGGATTCACCATCGTGGTCAAAAGTTCAAGCACGCAGGAAAAGCGTTGTT